>JAJAGP010001596.1:0-176468 GCA_025084515.1 Ancistrus triradiatus | reverse complement strand
TCTACCTCCGATTGGTAACCAGCAGCAACCTTCAAACTGTTCCGCTACAACTGACAGTTTCATCAACTCTAGCACAGCTGTTGCCTCAATGGCAGCTTCTAACATATGCATGCTTCAGCAAGAGGAGAAATGGAATAACCATAGCCCTCAGAATCTTCGACTTCCTCCCAGTGTGTCCAGGTTGGGTTTGGAAAGGGCAAAGGTTGTAAGAGAGCCACACAGAGACAAAACGATGTTACTGGATGACAGATTCATGAAGGAACCTTCAACTCCCATTCCGTACGATAGCCTACTTCCCGACGTCCTGAGTCTGGGTGTTTCTGATCAGCAGGAGGCCACCCTAGACTCTTTAGGGGCAGTTGCTGAGCCCATGCCTGCCACACCACTGCTGTCCCAAGCTGTGGTCTCAGACTCCATCAGCGTGTGTTCTATAGACACTAAGACAGTACAGTCTAAATCTGACATGCACACTCCTCCACACGTGCCTTTGGCTTTCACAGAGTTCACAGGTAGAATGTCTCACCCTGTCCTTAGCTCTAACAAAGTCCCGCCCCACTCACCCCCACAGACTCTCCATGGCATCGTAGTGGATTCTCCCAGCGTGTGGCCAGATACATTCTCTAGGACTGAGGCATGGGATAACTCCAATTTGACTGACAAACCCTCCAAAAAGCTGCCGAACTGCGCAAGTAATACAGAGATGCTAACAACGCTTGATGGCTCTGGAGGTGAAGGGACACTGATGGGGCCGTGTGGCCTGGGCAGATTGCGTGACAGTACTTACCCCCTGCAAACCAACTTCCATCTGTTTCAAGACGATCTGCTACAGAGAATAATTCCTCTGCATAGAGGAACCATGTGCACAGTGAGTATGAGTTAGGGCTGCATCTGATCGGCTCTGCATTTCACATTGTGCAAGAATGCTTGACTTTTTTTCATTAACAAAAACATTGAGGGAATGCCATGGATCTTAATACATCTGCTTCCCAATCTACAATGGGGAAAAGTTCTGACAAATCCAACGCAAATTAAATGTGTCATAAACTGAGTAGTTTCATATATATTGTATATATCATAATGTAGCCTACCTTAAACATGCTTAAAAACACTTACATTAGAATATAGTTGGGCAAAATCATTAACACAAAGCTTATTTTATAATAAAGTGCTGAATATCTCATGTAATGTATTGACTAATGCTTTGAAAATTCTATCGAAAATGGTTAATCCATTGGCAGACTGAGGGTGCTGCTGCTCAGCTCAGTCAGCTGGCTGCTGCCCAGACACCCAGCATTTGCTATGTGCCGTGCTGTGTATCACTTGCCCAGAGAAAAAATTAAACTAAATTTTCAGGATATGGTTTCTGCTTATTGTATATTTATGTGTATTGTCAGATTCCCATTGTGAAGTTAAAAATCTTAAAACGGGGAGGTACCTATATGATAACACTTGTGGGCTCCCAAGTGGTGCAGCACTAAAGCAAATCGCCATGCCCTGTCACTGGTACATCACAACTTTTTGAAATCTAACAGTGCTATTGCCATTCATGGTAAGCGATCTGGAAGGGCAGAATTGGTCCTGCTGTCTAAGTGAAAGGGGTGGGATTGTGGCATCTGTTATAGCTGGCTTATAAAAAAATAGGACAGTTAAGGCTTTCCCTTAAGTGCTTATCTGCCTTTATGCCTCTCAGTGAAAGCATGTGTTAGCCCTCTTTCTCTGATAGAATGTGGCAGTGAGGAAATTGGGTGGAAATCTTAATAATTAATAGAAGATCCTGGAGCACAATCCATATGGCCACCACTGTCTTGATGGCGTTAACTAATAATAGAAGATGCATAGTGTACAGACACGCCAGTGAACCGACAAGCTGATTAAAATACTATGCTAAAATCAAATGATTAATTAACTTTCTTGTCCCTAATTTGCTTGAAAAATAATCATGAAGTTGATTGTGAGCAAAATGATGGTGATCATGGTTGTAGACCACTACATTTGTTGTAAGACTTGTGGACTGTGGTTGTGCAGTGGTTAAGGTGCTGGACTGAACTATTGGCACACAGGTTGAGGGTTCAAGTCGAGCAAGGTCCTTATACCCAGTTGCTTGGATTGTATCAGTTGTAAATCGCTGTGGGTAAGCCTGTCTGCTAAATGCTGTAAATGTAAATGTTGTACGAGGATTTGGTAGATTTACAGAATGCTGTCTTTCCAGCCATCAGGGAACATGGGCTCATCAAGTGGACCTCCCAGTTCAATAAAGAGACTTGGTGAGTCTGTATACTTCACAGTCAGAAAACATTTAGTTGAAGAGAGAAATCAATCACAAAGATCCAATTACGCCATGTCTCAGGGTGACATCATCTCCACAAGAACGTTATCATCCACTATAAATTGGCAGCTGCTTCTCTGTTCTCTAGGTATCTGCAGTATTAATGTGTAAGCTGAGGATTTTTCCACACTTTACAGTCACACTAAAAATGATTGTTCAATGGCACGGTGAACACATTGAAACAAATACCTTACTTGCAGCACTTGGGAGATTTTGCATCTCCCACACTCTGAATCTGGACAGAAATGATTTTGTGGCAGATTTATTTTTTTTGCGCATGCATATACATTCACACATTTACATTCAGATATACCAAAGAACATGTAAAATATATGAGAGGCCACTAACTGCCTTATTAAATCATCAGAGCATCAAAAAATATGGAAGCCTCGAGCGTTGAGGTGTGGGCATGAATGTGAATGTGAATGTTCCTCAGCAGCTGGTGTTTGTCTTATTCAGAAGCGCTCCCAGAAATATTGCTGTCAGTGCCTGCACACCACCTAGCATGCTGTTCTCTCTGATACGGCCAATGCAGTGCTCTATGAGAACTGATCTGTAGAATATACCTACAAATCTAATCTCACACCTCACTGCTTGAACTACTGCTTCCTCTGCTTTTTCTATTACACACAACCTCCTTTTCCATATGGTTGTGTCTGCCTCCTTGACTTGTTAGCTGATACACCTGACATATGTTTGTAGTTTTCATTGCTGGGGCAGAGCACTGTTATTACAAAAGTGTTTTTACGTACATACAACTGTCCTGCAAGTGCAAAATCTGTACAGAAAGGAAGTATTGCAGGATTTTTCCTGTAATTAGCTCCCTGTTTTGTGTGAACAACAATGTAAACTACCATCCATACTGGTAATTTTTTCCTATTATGGTGTGTGGCGCACACTCCTTTTCAGCTCACCCCACAGGTTTTCATTGGTTTGTAAGTTAGCGGACTAGGATGTCAAAAGCCATGTTCACATTACCAGGCTGAAGTGGCTGAATTCTGATTTGTTTGCCTTAATGTGACCCATATCTGATTTCTTATATCAGTTATGTGGATATACAAATCTGATCTAAGCCACTTTCATATGTTGTCCTAGATCTGATACATATCTGATAAGCCATGCGACTTTTACATCATTCAAATTCGTCATTTGCCATAAATGTGCTCTGATGAGAAGGAAAAATGAGAGCAGTGAGGGAGGTTTTCAGTGGTGGGATAGCGACAAATCTCATTAATATTTGGGGTGATGTCTCTGTGCAAACAAATTAGAAGGCACATATCACAGCCGCTCCATGTTTTAGGAAATGCCTAAATAAATGGGCGAAGTCGGTCACAGGATTGCGTGGGTGCCATGTCAAAGGAAAAGAAAAAGCTTAAAAGCCAAGGTTAAAGATACCAAGGACGCAAACCAAAGAAGTGGACGTGGCAGAATATAACGTGCTCTTTTTTCCCACAGTTTTTCTTTTTCATTTTTTAAACCTCTGGACGAGTAGGTCATGTGAAGCCGGTGCTCTTTTGCGGTTTCAGAGCGTGAACTGTTCAGACTGACAGATGTCTGATATAGATCACATTAAAAAGAGTGTGAACAGCCTTTCAAAAAATCAGATTTGGTGAGAAGATCGGATTTGGCCATTTTGCTTACTGTGTGAACGTAGTCAAAAAGTGATTTGCAATACAGTGGTGCCTCAGTTCTCGTCGTTAACTTATCCCGAATGATTGTCGAGAACCGGAAACGACGAGTACCAAACAAGACCCCAAGAAAATCCACACTGTATAAGGCGTTCTATGGATTAATGGAGTTGTCTTGTACAGGTGCTCCCTGATTAAACCTTATAAATAGCTGAGCTAAAACATTTACATTAGCCTACAGTTGAATCAAGTTTCAGCTGAAACGAGTCGTGTGGCTCGACTCATACAAGTTTAAGCAGGTGTGCCGAGTACCGACAAGAACCCAGAAAATTTTTCTAGTGAAAATATGTCGAGAACTGACTTCAATGAATTCTGACCTGGTCGAGAACTAAGGTACCACTGCACTGTATTATTTCATTTTTGCCCACATTTTAACCCAGTTTAATCGTGTCAGAGTTGCCAGAGGCTCTGAGGACCTCATCCTAGAAAACATATGGTGCACGAAGTGTCGGGTCAGTCAATCCTCGGAACTGGTGGGGGAGCTGTTGTAGCACTGGGGATGATCGGCCAGCCAACCTACTGTCCCTCAGGCATGGACAATCGTGTCGACGGAATTCAAACCCAGGTCACCATGGTGGTTGGCTAGCAAATTCGGTTGACCAAAAGTCTGAGGCTATTAGTGAAAACACATTTGCATTTTTATCAAATTGAATAGTGTTTTCATTACAAATCATATATCAGTATAACATTTTGAGAGAAATATCTTAATAACATAATACATATCTTTCAGAATTTATTAGTATTCAGTATGTCAACCAGACCTAAACTCCATTAAGCATTTATGAGGGCACTTGAAAACAGAGAGAAGTTATCACAAGAATCACAAGATGCTTTTTGGAATATAGTGAAATCATGCTGGGATAAAATTGTTCATCAGATTTTGTACAAACTTGAGTACATGCCACCTCAAGTGCACATTGTCATTATAGCCAAAGGAGAACATACAAAATATGATATTATTATTATTTTTTTAAAGACCTAACATTTGATTCAACTTATGCTGATCTAGCCTATTCTGGAATTGACAGGGTGTAGGTGAGCATGTACACTTTGAGACACTAGTCCTTTGTAAGGCTGTTCCCTATCAGGCATATCAGGATTGCTTAATGCCCCACTTGGAAGACACTGCTCGGACTTGAACTTGGTTCACTTCGATGATGGGCTAGCAGTTTGCTGTTGCTCCAACCAAGTGCCAAGTCAAATACATACAATGTATGGAAAAAGTTGTCTCTTGTCCTCCTGGTTGAGTCTCAAGTCATTTGAGGGCGAGTCTCAAGTCGAGTCTCAGGTCACTAAGTGTAATCCGAGTCAGTGTCAGACTCAAGTCCCCATCTCTGCCCCGATGCTGACATAACTTTAATAAACAAACAAGAAACTATATGTTAAAGCATAGTGTTTGCTAACTGGAACCACAGTGCAGACACCAGAGGCAGATGAAGGTTTAACAGTTTAACAGTCAGAGTAATAAATATACTGTGGTAGCTTAGTGGGTAAGGTACTGGACTATGGACCACAAGGTCCAGGGTTCAAATCCCACCTCTGCCAAGCTGCCACTGTTGGGTCCTTGAGCAAGGCCCTTAACCCACAATTTCTTGGATTGTAAGACTGTATCAATTGTAAGTCGCTCTGGATAAGGGCGTCTGATAAATGCTGTAAATGTAAATGTATATAGCAGCAATGAGGGCTTCAGTAACAAAATATCTTTCTTCCAATCACTGTTTAATACTTAACTTTTTTCTAGAACAGCATTAAAACAACAGTGTTCATTATTTTTGATAATTGTTATCATGGGAATAAACCAAACTTTAATCATTGGAACCATTATGGTGACAAAATGATGCCATTCCAAGCCCGTGATGTCACCAGTTTTCAGTTCCAGACCAGCTGCATTCTGATCTGAGAACAGAGTCCTTTGTACTGGAAGCAAACCGAACTGCTTGAGATTAGGTCAGTCTAAAGGGGCTATGGGCTTTTGATAAGCTCTGTCCATGTGAGCTCCTGTGGAAGCACATTAAGCTATTCAATAATACTACCAGTAGTTCAAATATGTGCATGATAGACTTAATATGATTGGCGGAAAGACTTAACAAATGAAAATCAATCAAAAATATAATAATATGGTTATACAGTTATTCATATAACAGTGTGTGTTGAAACGTGTGTGCGTGCGCACTATGTGTGTTCAGTATTCAGTTTGTTGCATAATGTTTGTTGTGTTATCCGAAATGTTCAGGATCTCCAACGTATCGTCTCCCGCCGCTGAAGGCCTCCGTTGGTTCAAAAAAGAAGACCTCAAAGCACTGCTTCCTATGTGGGAAGAAGACGGGGCTAGCCACCAGCTATGAATGCAGGTACTTTTCTAAGCGTCCATTATTCTTCTGTTCATCATCACATTTTTCAGCCTGGATAGACTAGACCCCAAGTGGAATGTTTTGTTCACATTCTTAAATTAGGTTTTCATTTAACTGAAATTTAACTGAAAGTCATCTTGTTGAACAAAGAATAAGTATTTTTTTTTCTCTTTCTTCACTCTGATTGTCCTTGAGCTGCCTTTGTGAAGCAGCAGTTTTTCTCTCTGTTATCTATCTGTTTCTCTATCTTATTGAGACTGATTCTGAGCTGATTGTGGCTGATTTCTCCTCTAAGATGCTTAGTGACAACACTTTTGTGTTTTGACCTTGACAGGTATGTAGGATTAATCTTTTTCAGAAAGAAGTAAGGACTAGTTACACAATCGTTAGTGGTATTATATCGTGCTTCCTGGTTACTTGTCATTAGAAAATGCAACAAGTAACAATGTCCTTCTACAAAGATATAGAATGAAATGATTTTATTACAGGAATACAGGAAGTACAATGTTCCATTTTGAGTTTGGCAGAGTCATATCAATTTTTTTTTATATCTAGAATGCCTCCTGCTGCATCATTTCTTTATCAGTGTTTCCTCCCTTCTTTGAATAGATTCGTAAGCTCCATTGTGGGTTTAGCAGAGTCATTGCTTAAATTGTATAAATCCAGAATCCTTCCTGCTTGAATAGATTTGTTAAATTCCTAAGCATTCTTACGCCACTTATGCTGGGGTTTGTTTGCAAATCTTGTACATGCAGTGTTTGTCATGCGTGGTGAAAACATTTCTTTGTCGATGGCTGAGGCCCCTTTACATTGTACTGTAATTCTGCATTTTACAACATATCATCTAAATATTTCCTTGTAGGCCATAATTAAGAAGAGATTGATGATGAGATGTATCTATATTTCATCTAATGTATAATATTTAAAGTATCATCAGATATCTCATGCCAGAGCTGATGATCAAAATGGTAATAACAGTGATGCATCAAGAGTTACTGGCTAATTATCTTCATGTCAGTTCACGAACACAGTGTGATGACATGTCGCATTATTTAAAGCAGAATAATGGAAAAAAGGCTAATCAAATAGATATTTAAGCCATTGTGTGCTCCTTCTTCAGAGAATGATATATTGCCCCTCCCCCTGTTTATCAAGGGTCATGGTAGGTGTGTATGATATGTATCATCTATGGTGATAATTGTTGTCGTTATCAAGTATGTCACTCACTTTACTACAAAAAAAAACAAACCCAAACAGTCAACACGCACTGAGTTTACGTATTCACTGTGTCATGTAGCCAGGTAGGATTATTGCACATGCGCACATGCAGAAATCAAGCTAGTCAAGTCAAGTCAAGTCAGATCTATTTATATAGCGCTTTTTACAATAGAGCATTGTCTCAAAGCAACTTTACAAGTTTAGATTATCTCCTAATAACTACGTCCAATCCCAAATTGAGCAAGCCTAGGGCGACAGTGGCAAGGAAAAACTCCCTGAGTGTTATAGGAAGAAAACCTTGGGAGGGACAAAGACTCAAAAAGGGACCCAACCTCTTTGGGCGGCATAGATGATAAATCTAAGAGCGAAACTAAAGTCATGGAGTCAAAGTTCAAATAAAATGTTGAGTATGCACATCGGCATTAAGTGGCCTGGGTATGGTGGCGCTGGAGCTGATGACGGAAGCAGCTTGACTGGAGCTGCAGCAGATGAACGTCATGTGTGGGGCTGGTGTTTTCTACCTCAGAGCGCATGACTTAAGTTAAAAGTGAATGAACAACTTTGCCAAGAAACAAATACAGACACCACCAGGCTCGCAGTCGACGACATTAGATTTCATTTCTAGATGTGGCTCATTCTCACTCACATGAGGTTTTTCGAATTTGAAAAAAGACAGAAATATGGTGCGAAATGTGTCGGAAGATAGGTTGCTGTTACAGACAGCTTGACAGCTAACTTATTGAACCACTGCAAACTAACCACTGTGCAGAATATGAAGACTGACAAATTTTGTCGATGAAATGCACTGTCAAGGATAGGTATGGCCCAGATGTTCTGCTTGATCCATAAATTTGTATTGTGGCAAAATGTGAAACCCTTCTGCCAGTTTAATGCACTACTGTCACGCACCCTCTGCTCGTCTCTCGGACTCCAACTACCCACAATGCCCCATGCCAACACGTCATCATTTGTCGCGCTTTCGCGTTCTCTGTTTCTGAGTAGTAGCTCAGTCGTCCTGTCCCCTTTGCAGAAAAACAGCCCCAAAGCATGATGTTTCCACCCCCATGCTTCACAGTAGGTGAAGTTCTATTTTGGTTTCATCATGACCACATGATATTCTCCCAATCCTCTTCTGGATCATCCATATGCTCTCTGGCAAACTTCTGGCACTGCAGGATCCGAGTCCCTCTTGGCGTAGTGTGTTACTGATGGTAGCCTTTGTTACTTTGGTCCCGGCCTCTTCTGCAGGTCATTCATCAGGTCCCTCCATGTAGTTCAGGGATTTTTGCTCACCGTTCTCATGATCATTTTGACCCCATGGGATGAGATCTTGCCGTGGAGCCCCAGAGCGAGGGAGAATTATCAAAGGTCTTGAATGTCTTCCATTTTCTTACAATTGTGCTCCCACAGTTGATTTATTCACACCAACCTGCTTGCCCTATTGTAGATTCACATCTTCCCAGCCTGGTGAGGTCTACGATTTTCTTCCTGGTGTCTTTCGACAGCTCTTTGGTCTTGGCCATGGTTGAGTTTGGAGTCTGACTGTTTGAGGCTGTGGACAGGTGTCTTTTATACAGATAATGAGGTCAAACAGGTGCCATTAATACAGGTAACGAGTGGAGGACAGAAGAGCTTCTTAAAGAAGAAGTTACAGGTCTGTGAGAGCCAGAAATCTTGCTTTTTTTGGGTGACCAAATACTTATTTTCCACCATGATTTACAATTAAATTCTTTAAAAATCCTACAATGTGATTTCCTGGATTTTTTTTCTCATTTTGTCTCTCATAGTTGAAGTGTACCTATGACGAAAATTACAGACCTCTCTCATCTTTCTAAGTAGGAGAACTTGCACAATCAGTGGGTGACTAAATACTTTTTTGCCCCACTGTATCACTTGTCTCTCTTCCGTGTTCCCTGTTTCTGAACTTCTAATCATGCTCAGCTGCTTCCTATTGCTTCATTTGCACCGAGGATATTTAAGTCTGCCTACGAACACACTTAGTCACGAAGTTACATTGCCCTAGCATGTTTCCGAGCGTTTATATTAGTCTATTTGTGATTCCGTTGAACTCTGCTCTGTATTACCGACTCTGTGCCTTATGTTCTGGATGCCGCTGTTTATATCAGACTGACTTCTCGTGTTTTGATCTCGGATTGTTTCTCGGATTACATTTCGGATCATCCCCTGTACTTTGTGGTGCTTCAGTTTTAAATAAATAAATAAATGTAAGGAGGACCTGCTTTTCTTACATTAATAATACTATTATAAATAATAATATTGTATTAACAAGAGCAAGCTAGTTAACTTGTACAAATATTTTGTTGACTTTTACAAACACATTGTTGAAGGGTGCAGTGCCCCATCACAGAGCCAGCAGCAGTGGGGGATGATTCCCCTAAGTTGCTTCGCCTCCTTCATGGCCAGTCATGCCCATTTGTGACTCCTGTCCTAGCCAGAAGGCATCTCTGACATTCGAACCTATGTTATAGCGATTGTGGGTCTTAGACCAGTGCGTCACCTGAGCAGTCATATTGCACTTCAGCATATGTATTCATCTGAAACTTGTAGCTGGAATTTGAAGATCTACAAACTAACAATCAGTCTTGTTATCCACCAATATTAGCACCTTATTATTCAATCTCAATAGTTTGAGCGCCTAAATGAATATAGCATAAAACTGGGTGATAAGTTGTCGGGCAGACTCTGGAGGTGTGTGTGTATAACAGCTTAAAAGCAATATCCTTACCTGACAGGATTGTGGAGAAAAATGATGCATGTTACAAATTTTGTCTTGGAAAATTCCGGACATTTAAATGCTTACAGTCGCGCTGTACTTTTAGTACTACAATCACATGGTCTTTTTTTTATATCTTTACTGATGAGACTTCTCTATTTCACTAGGTGTGGCAACAACTTCTGCTCCTCACACCGCTATGCAGAGACCCATGACTGCACTTACGACTACAAAACAGCAGGCCGCCGCTTCCTGCAGAAGTCTAATCCAATCATTAGTGCGCCAAAGCTACCCAAAATATGATGGCACTTTTAGGGACGATGTGACTCTTACAAAAGAGTGATTAAAAGTGCTGGAGAAAAGTGCAGCAGTGTGTGTTTTAATCACTGTGTTTGCTCTAATGTCAAGAGCCCTGTGCGTAGACAGGAGATTAAAAATTAACCCCCTTTTTAGCAATTACTTTTGCACAAATGTGAATGTTATTTACTTGTTGGTTTCCTATATTTGAAATGTTTCTGTTTGTTTATCTCTTACAGTGGAGATGAAGTCTATGAGATGCACTTTAGTAATTATGAGTATTTTATGTGAAGATCGGGACAATAAACTATATCACGTCTTTGTGTTGACTGTTTGAGTGACGCAATATTTAACAGTTCATCTTTATTTCGTTGTATTGGTCCGTTTTAGGTCTACTGCACACTATTGAGAACATCACGAACAGGTAATACAGGAAGTTGGGCCTGTCTGCTGGTAGGTTTCACTTTGAGAGCAGTTATGTAATAATTTGTTAGCTGTAATCAGCATTGTGCAATGCAGTCACTAACCTTTGGACAGTCTTGGTATGATAATAGGGTTGCCATCATAAAGGGATCATTTTGTACCATTTTTCAAAAAAACAATTGCACACCCCCACTAGCAGCTTTAAGTTTTCAGTATTTATTTGAGTAATTAAACTAATAAAAGATGAAATTCCTTTGGTTTGTCTTGTGTTTTGTTGGTTTTATTTCCATTACTGATTTATGTAAGTGATACATTAGCTTGATATTTTTTATTACTCTTTAATCACTGCTTCTAATTCCCATGACTGCTCTATGTTCTACTGAGAAATGCTGACATCATCTAGATACTGTATGCCACAAAATGTCACACTGATAAGGAATGTTAAAAGCTTACAGCCAACCAGTCACAGTTGATACAGTCAGGTGAATACAGTCCAGAGGCTTGTATCTTTTTCTTAATGCCCTTACTTTATAATATGATCTAAAACTCTGGCTGAAGGTGGATAAGTTGAGACATAACTCTGAAGTATTCTCTTCTGCTTTCACAAAGCAACACCTGTACTGTGTTGTGATTCACAGTGCACTGGATGAGACTGCAGAAACATCTGAAGATGGTAGACAGAGGCCCGAAGTGTGATCTTGTACAGCAAAGGCTGATTTATATCGAGGCTATAATCATTTACCCATGTTGGTGATTATTTTATGCAACTCAAAGACTTCTGATTGTTATCAGGAGTTTATTTGTAGCTTTCCATGTGTACTTGACTTAGTATTGCCAATATTGCTTATTCATGTGAACGCTGATATCTAGAAAGTGCTGTTCAGCAAGAACCTGCTTAACAGGTTGGTCTGTACATTTGAAGACACATGATTTGTAATCAAGCACGTCTAGGTGTGTTAATGCTGTGCCCAGTGAATCATGCTACAGTCATTTGCAATCTATGAACTACAAGTTTCTGACAAACGTTGCTTAATCATTAGCCAGTCCCACTGCATGGACATTGCAATACATTACATTTACAGCATTTAGCAGATGCCCTTATATGGAATGACTTAACAGCTGATCCAACTAAAACAACTGAGAAACAGCCCAGGCTGAGCCTTGCTCAATGACCTAACAGTGACAAATAAGGTGGAATCCTAAGCCTTCTGGTCAATAGTTCAGCCCCTTAACCTCTGAGCCAGTTGATGCTATATCTCAGCAAAACACTAGCTGGGAAACTATCTTTTGGAAGAATGGTGTTCCATTCAGTGGATATTTGTGACAGGAGCAAGCTTAAATCAATACTAGTCACTTTCACATCGGGTCAAGTTAGAGTGATTAACTAACCTAACGCATGTCTTTGGGATGTTGGAGTAAACCGGAGCAAACCCATGTGGACACACGGAGGACATGCAAACTCCATGCAGGTGGAGTCAGAGGTTGGGATCAAACCAACTTGCACAGAGCCTTGATCTGTCACTGAAATGTATGTGTAATACATCCATGAGCACAAATAACAGCTGCGATTTCATCTAGCATGGACTGGACAAGTTTCTGGATGTAAGAAAGAATAGCGTAGTTCAGTCAGATTTCGTCACTGCCTACCCTGAACGTCTTACTCATTGTTCCAGGTAGTCCTGCATATTTTCAAGAGGATTCACATCTGGGGATTTTGACTGCTCCTGAATGTTTATCATGCCAATCAGTCACATTTGCAGCCCTGTGAATGCGAGAATTGTTATCTTGGAAGACAGGGATAGGAAAGTTACATTCCTAGCATCGTTGACATACAGGCAGACATGAGATTCATCTAACCTGGTAACACGTTTCCAGTCATGAACAGTCCAATTTTTGTATCTTTTCATCCACTGTAAATGGGTAACTTTGTGAGCAGAGGTGAACAAATTACTCTTGCATGCCACTCTGCTCCATATGTTCGTGGTATGCTGTTCATGGTATGAGTGTTCTTTCAGAAATTGTGAAGGACCTTCTAGAAGCAATTTTTGACAGGAAGCGAAGCGATTTTTATTCACAAGCCGTGAAACATGCCAACAGTCCCTGTCCATAAGTTTCGTCTTTTGGCCACAATTGTGATGAGAATTTCCAGTAGATTGGGATTTTTGCCACTGCTGGTAGACCCGTATGACTGTACACTTCAATACACCTGCAAATTCATTACTTCCTTCACACTATGGCCTTTGGCACACCCAAATGCAATCACTCCTTGTTGCCAATCATTAACATCTGCTTTGCGACAAGACATTCACCGCACTGTACCACCTCTTCTCAATCTATGAATCCTATCACACACCCCACAGGTATCTATAACCCGATCATCCTCGTGCAACAGCATCTGCAGGAGTCTGAAATTCCTACCAACTTAAACATGCAATGTGATTCATTTTTTTGTCCAAAGAGCTTTTTTTAGGGGCTTTGACCTCATTTGCTTCCTTTCTTACAGGTTATCTAAATAAGCGTTTGTAAAGCATACGATTACTAAGCAAAAGGGTGGGAGTTCACACCTCGGGCCCTTATCTTTTAATTGTTGAACTCAGATGGAAGTCGATCTTCCAGTAGCTTCGCTAAATGCTGAAAATGCAAATGATGTCGCGGGTAGCGCGTGACCCTCGCACTTTTGGTGTTACACAATGCACTGGAGAGTCCCAAAGATCAGGTGTTCGGCTGATAATTATTCCTGTGTCTCCGGATGTTCATATGAGTATAATTAAGTAAGCAGAACACAAAGTGATGAATTAATTACCCTCTGTAAACCCGACCGCAAAACTGAAGCTGCTGCATGCTAAGCGTTTGGCAGTTGCGCGTGCGCATTAAGCGGCTCGTCTTCAGCGCTGCCTTTCTTTCTTGCAGTAACGCGGAAGTCTCAGTGGCAGGACGCACGCAGTGAGATGGAGACCGTGAAATAAACAAAACACTGCGCTTTCGTCCGGAGGCACGAGTAAGTCAGCGCTATTTTTTTGCCACCGAGCGTGGGTTCGATGCTGTGAGGGTTAATGAGGTTATTTTAAACAGCGGCGCAGCTGACATGCAACATTTGAAGAGAGGAACTGCGATCCAGTTTTTAAGTACTTGGACCTGCAGTGGTCAGAAAGCAGTAGAGCGTCCTGTTCGTAGGAATGCTTGGATCTACTCTTACAGGATAAGCTGGTTTATCTGTAGGACTGTTGTCTTGTTTTTATCTTGTTTGGTTACATGAGAAATCGATATAAAACGGTTGCATACAGACTTGTGCATTGTGCTAAGTGAATCCTGAATGATAATTGATCCGTTCGGTTTGTGAATATATGAATATATATATATATATATATATATATATATATATATATATATATATATATATATATATATAATATATAATGGATATGTCAGAGATATTGTCAGTCAGCATTGTTTGCACCGTATCCTTCAATACAGCTAATAAAGTATATCGATTGAGTGTATCAAGGTCCGTCCTAATTCAAAGTATTAGTTTAAAAAAAAGTGAGCAGCTAATATACAAATTAATCCAATGGACTCAGTGCAGTTGATTTGTGTTATGGAATCAGCTGCACTCCAGTATATAAAATACCTCCTATTGCTTTAATTTGGTGCAATGTTTTAAGGTGACTGTCCTCTGCTCTATTCTATACTATACTATACTAATTTATTTCCTTTAAGAGTATGTCAAGAGTATGCCTGGGCGTCAAGAGATGAATGAAAAATGCGATTGCTTTTTTGATTCGGTCATTTGAATGCAGTGTTGAATCTCCAACATTGCAACACGTAGTATCTTGCATTGCTGCACCATAGGTGTGGGCAAAAGAAATGTTTTTGTTCATTATCTGAATATAAAGAACGTATCTGGGGAACAAACCTATGTTAACATACCATATTACTGCAGATAACAATTAAGTCGTTTAAAACCCTACAAACCATTGCCTGTGAAGGTGAATTATCTGGAACGGTGCAGTTATTTTCTTTATGTTATCATTTTAATGAATCATAAAATGCATTTACTTGTACACTTACTTATATAAAGCTTTGACTGACTTGTACTGTCGTGTTAATAGGATGATCATATTACAGTAAATGGTCAATGTAACCCTATAAAACAGCATGTTATGATACCAGTGGTAAGGGTGGGTACTGGAATGATATGCATCGTGATACATGGGTCACGATACGATTATATCACACTACACTGCGACGTGGTATTTTGCGATATTCCACATAGTTCACTGAAAATCTAAAAACAGCTGAAATACAAGGTACGGTGTGCAATCTGAGTCGTCTTAAGACATCACATTGATAATTCAGCGATATTTTGCTGTATCAATTATTATTTATTTATTTTTAGCACAGCCATAACCAGTAGGGTGCACCAGTTCAGTGCTGTGCATCAGAGAGATACTGGACTGATTCCCTATGGGTATCTGATTGGTATTTATTTTGAGATCAAATGTTTATTTTGAGATCAGATCCACAGATGAGCTTTATTCTGTACCGGTGTGTGGTCCTGGCTGGCGTGCCACAAGTCATACCAAATGTCAAGCTGTTGCCATAACACCTGTGAGGTCGTACTTGGCTTGCTTGCCGAATCAGCTTGGCTGTTGTGAAGTTAGCCAAGTTTTAATTAAGCTTGCAAGTGCTGCATTCGATTATGTTTGATCAAGTGGGAAAGGCCAGCATTGTGAACATGGTTAATATTGGGTTCATTGTGCAACCCTTTGGGGGGATGGTCACTAAATGTTGTTTGGATCAGTTAGCAGTTCCAGCCTCTGAAATTGTAAACATATGTCCCTTCTATGGCTTTTTAAAGGGGTTTGGCTTTAGGGCAGGGCTATTTATTTAGTTGAAAAAATGACCCCAGATGAGATGCTAGCTTCTGGATTGTCTGACATCATTGATTAGAGCTCAGTGAGGACTGTGTTGAAATGTTTTTGGCTTTAAAGAACAAGTCCATTTCTTTTTGGCCATTTTAATTAGTCAGTTTTCAGTGTGATTCTTTTCCCATTTTATATGATAGGTAATTGAGTATTCTGGACATGAGAGCAGGAGAGCTGCTTTAGCCTGGGTGATGTTTTGAAGCTCCATATGCTAATTGTAATTGCCTGTTTACAGAATAGTGATGATTGATTTCCGTAACGTCCAAAAAAAAAAAAAAAAGGGCTGGTAAGAACCAACACATGGGCCAACAAACATTTACTCAAATGCACATCTGCCAAATAAAACCCCATGTTTTAATATACAAGCCCTGTAGAGTGCTAGCTGGAGCCTCTTTCTTTAGGGAGTAATATGCCTGATAATGCTGTGCCTTAAATTGTGAAATGTTGATTCCTGGTTTCCTGAGTGAGTAATATGATTCCATTCACAGGAAGACTTGTCACTTTTGATTTGTGACTCTGTGTTCTATGTCCATATTGCAGTTTCGGTTTCCAAATATGTAATTCTAGAGGGCCCATCCTGGAAATCTCTTGCTCAATGTCGTTTCCCACTGACGTGTCATTGTCCTTTACAGCGTGTTCTCATCTGTGATGTTGTCTCCCCCTTTACATGTTGTCCTGCTCCTTTTCACAATACCCTGTCCATCTTTCCCATTGATGGATATGCTTACATTCTGGGGCTTTGCTATGTAGTGGTATTGTAATACCCTGTATTTGTGACCAGAGCATTCATTTTCCTAATCAGAGAGATATTGTGGAATGCTTTCAGACGTACTCTGCAGAAACATTGTGCCTCTTATTTACTAGTTCACCATGTGCAGTTGTGCTGAGAGGAAGTGAAAAAGCATGTGATTAGTTAAGATCTGGGACATGCTCCAAAATTCCGATCAAAACATTAAAGCAGTGTCTGTGTAAACGCACATTTCTCAAGGTTTGTTGAAGGCGTTAATAAATCTGTTGAAACACTAATTGATGAATTCCTTCAGGTTTGTACTTTGAATCCGCATGTAAATAAAATGGCAAAGCTTAGCTGTTGTTCATGCATTCTGTTGTATTTCGCCTGAAGGAAAGCAGTAGAGCCATTTTGTAAAGGAGGTAGTTCAGGTATTGCATTACTTTAATTGCTTCACTCAAACTGTGAAAGCCAGGATTTTTTTTTATTGTTTTTAATCAGCACTTCCCTGTCTGAAGTAAGGACATGTATTTCTTGGCTCTGTAATACTGTCCTCTACAATTCTGAGCTCCCCTGATGAAGATGAAAGGTTATAAGAACACTTTTCATCTTTGGTGAATTTGCTTAATCTCTCAAAAAATCCAAACTTTCGAAATATTTATAAATAATTGAAGTAAGTTTTGTCTGAGGAAAGAAGTGATCAAGAAAGAATAATTTTTTAATAAAACCACATGGGCCACAGTTATCACTCCTAGAATGTATTAGAAGCAAAATGTAGTCACCTCCATGCCAACAGATTACAGGTACTTCCCTTTTTAAGATGGCCAGACTTAGAATATTTTGGCTTTATGATAGGAATCCAATAATAAACATGTGTTGTGAGTAGGGTTGGGCAATATGATGATATTTTGTTGTATCATGATAAATTGTGTTATCGTGATAGATGTGCTTTTCTGAGCATGTCATCAGTGCATAAAGAACACTGACCAAGTGCATGTTTAATTATAGAGAGTGTAATTAGTCCTGTTTAATTGGGTGACGTGCAGCTCATTTTGAATATAAATCACTTTACTAAGTATGGGATAATATTTGTTTATATAGTTTATAATACTATAATAGTTTTCAAGAATCTGTCGCCACTGATGCATTTTGTCTGCAATCATGTGTTGTGATAAATATTGTGTGTTGTGAAAATGTCTTTAAATATTGTGATATAATATTTTTACCTCATCGCCCACCCCTGTTCTGAATTTTCAGTTCAGCAATATGCACTATGATACTCTTCTTTCGCACCCAGGTGAGTAAGAGGGCAGTGTGTGACGTAGGGAGTTATGTGACATGAGGTATTCAATATTTTATTATGAAATAAGCTTTATGTTAATGAGGTTGCAAAACTGCATCGTAATCATACGCAGGACTTGCCAGAACGTATACTCAACATAAACTGAAAAAGCCTGACTCAAACATAAGCTCCTAGAGTTTGCTAAACACTTCGGGACTTTGACTTGAACCCTCTTCTGTGGTCAGATGAAAGAGATGAAGTGGTTGTGACGTAGAAAGTTGGGAGACTACTTTGAAACAACCTGATGAATATAGTTAAGTATGGTGAAGGGTCTTTGATGTTGTATTTCTGTTTGTCTTCCAAAGCCCCTGGGAAACTCATTAGGGTACATGGCATCATGGACTGCATGAAATACCATGACATTTTAGATCTGTCTGCCAAGAAACTAAAAATGGGTCGTCACTGGATCTTCCGGCAGAGCAACGACCTAAAACATATGTCCAGATCAAAAATATTTTACTGAGCTGAAAAATCCAAGCTTATGCAATTGTCATATCTGATCTAGGGTATGCCCCATACAGTGCTTAGGGCTATACTAACGTGAAGAGTGCAGAAGAGAGGGCATGGATGATCTGGAGAGGAATGCTCTCAAATTCCCTGTTCTGTGTTACCCAACCTTATATAATGTTATAGGAGAAGACTGAGAACTACTTTACTGGCAGAGGGAGGTTGTATTAAGTATTAAATGCAGGGAGACCAATAATTGTGGTACGTGTGGTTTTCTTGAAAATAATTATTTATCGTTGATGAATATTTCTTTACTTCAATTAAATGTTGGATTCACATTGTGAGATTAAGCTAGTTCACCAAAAGGTGAATTTCTTTTAACCATTTCTGCTCATCTTTACTAAGGGAGTCAATAATTGGAGGGGACTGTATACGTGTGCTCATTGATTTTATGTTGTGCTGGTAAATAATTGGCAGTCTTGTTTTCTTTTAGTTTTGGGGTTTCAATAACTTGGGTCGTATCCAAGTCTTTCTCAGCTTTGGTTAAAACACTGAATGAATTTGCTGTTGGGAAGTCTTGAAGATGGCATTTGTTGAATGGATCGCCATTGTATTTTACAGTGTGGTTGGATGAATAGGATTTGTTTATGATACTGGGTGAAACGTTTTCCATAGCAACAATTCAGTATACAAAGGGTAAAAAAATAGATAACTTACAGTGTTATGAAGGAAACAGCATTGTGCAGTTTATATAGAAGCAGCCAATGCCGATGGCCATGGGATTAACAAAGATAGAGTAATACTAGACAACAACTAGGGCTGGGCGATATGGACTGAAAATCATATCTCTATCTGTCTCATTCACTTTCAACCTCAAATACCCAATAGATTTGATAGTTCATGAAACTAACTTTGAATTTCAGAAGTGGTGTGTGTGTATATATATATATATATATATATATATATATATATATATATATATATATATATATAAACACACACCATAAGATTGAATGTTTCAAATATATTATTTTGTGGTCATTGGCATATTAGCCCTGTACATGGTTCTTACTGTAAGCAAGCTTCTACTGAGCATTATGCTAGTAATGCATTTTTTTTTCTTATTTCAAATCAATTCATTCAATATTGCACTTACCAATGGCCAAATAAATTATGCCATCAAAACACTGAATTCTCAGCCACTTGTTCAGTTGCATCGCTTTGACAATATTAGTCCCGCTGTCAGCAAGACTCTTTCACTTAAGTATACATTTTGGGCACTACTCTTGCAAACTGTTTGACTAAGTAACTGGTATCTGATGTTAAGAGTTTTAGCAGTTCTATAAAGCCATCTTGTTCCACAGTTTGGATGGAGAAAATGTCATTGACTATAGGATAGGGCACTGCTTTTGTACTGTGCTCCACTTTTCGGGTTTTATTTCATAAGGCAAAACATGACTATTTGAGCTTTGCAACTCTCGGCTGAAAGGATTCACGGTCTGAGTGGAAGCGCACAGTTTAGCACGCTCTATATTGCACTTTGTAGTGCGGTTGTTAATGGTGGAAGAGATTAGTCGTGATCAAACATATGTTTGTAACTTGTTTTCGGCAGTCTCTACAGAATAAATTTTTCTCTTCCAGCAACTCTTCCTAAGCTTGCCTCGTGTCCGTGTCCCTCGTTTTGTCGGAGCATGCAGGCCTGGTGAGGGAGGGAGTGGGGAGGGGCGTTAAAGGAGCTGCATTCCAATCCAGTGGCTGCATCCTTCGAAGGATGCAGTCTACGAAGGGCTATGCGCTGCTGTGATGTAATCGGTCTTCTAATGCAGTCTCCAAAGGATGCAGCCCCTGAATTGGGACGTAGCTAGGATGAAGTTGTGGAAGAGACAGGCAGGGTGAGGCGAACTGGCGGTTCTACGAGTATAATATGAACCGACGCAAACTATATCGGTATAAACGATATTGTCTCATCACATATCTCATATGAAAATATATCAATATATTCTAAAAACATAATATATCGCCCAGCCCTAACAAAATAAATTCAGCTGCAGGAAACAAGAGTTCCTAAGGACATGGCTGGGCTGTGTTTACAATGTGAATGTCAGGTAGTATATCTATGTTGCCAGTGATGGACTGCCACAACACTAATTGCACATCACTAATGTATCCAGCACAAAAGAAATGTACGAATTACACTGTGACAAATACATTATTTTCAAACTAACTACAGTGGGGCAAAAAAGGAAGAGGGAAGAGTGACTCTACAATAGGCAAGCAGGTTGGTGTGAATAAATCAACTGTGCGGGCAATTGTAAGAAAATGGAAGACATACAAGTCCATTGACAATCTCCCTCGATCTGGGGATCATGAGAACGATGAGCAAAAATCCCAGAACTACACGGAGGGACCAGATGAATGACCTGCAGAGAGCTGGGACCAAAGTAACAAAGGCTACCATCAGTAACACACTTCGCCGAGAGGGACTCAGATGCTGCAGTGCCAGGCGTGTCCCCTGCTTAAGCCAATATGTCCAGGCCTGTCTGACGTTTGCCAGAGAGCATATGGATGATCCAGAAGAGGACTGGGAGAATATCATGTGATCAGATGAAACCAAAATAGAACTTTTTTGTAAAAACTCATCTCGTCGTGTTTGGAAGAAGAAGAATGCCGAGTTGCATCCCAAGAACACCATACCTACTGTGAAGCATGGGGGTGGAAACATCATGCTTTGGGGCTGTTTTTCTGCAAAGGGGACAGGACGACTGATCCATGTTCAGGGAAGAATGAACGGGGCCATGTATCGTGAGATTTTAAGCCAAAACATCCTTCCATCAGTGAGAGCATTGAAGATGGGACGTGGATGGGTCTTCCAGCATGACAATGATCCCAAACACACCGCTCGGGCAACGACGGAGTGGCTCCATAAAAAGCATTTCAAGGTCCTGGAGTGGGCCTAGCCAGTCTCCAGACCTCAACCCCATAGTAAATTTGTGGAGGGAGTTGATAGTCCGTGTTTCCCAGCGACAGCCCCCAAAACATCACTGCTCTAGAGGAGCTCTGCATGGAGGAATGGGCCAAATACCAGCTACAGTGTGTGCAAATGGTGAAAAGACTTACAGGAAACGTTTGACCTCTGTCATTGCCAACAAAGGTTATGTTACAAAGTATTGAGTTGAACTTTTGTTATTGACCCAATACTTATTTTCCACCATAATGTACAATGAAATTCTTAAAAAATCCCACAATGTGATTTCCTGGATTTTTATCTCATTTTGTCTCTTATAGCTGAAGTGTAGCTATGATGAAAATTACAGACCTCTCTCATCTTTCTAAGTAGGAGAACTTTAGTCAGTGGCTGACTAAATACTTTTTTGCCCCACTGTATTTGGCACTTTTTTTACCTTTTTGTACTCTTGGAATCAGAATTGTGATCAATAAGCAGAATCAGAAATAGATAAAATCCGATAAAATGCAAACGATACCTAACCCTAGTAGAATGTCAAGATTTTGACAAACCTAGGCAGTCAGCTGTCCACGACAGGCCTTAACCACTCAAGGTACCGGTACAAAAACGCACTTGGCATACATTGGAAAAGCAACAGATTGGGGGCTGCTTTATTTCACTTTTCATTTAAAGACTATATCATATTGTATTGATGTGAATAATGTCGCCGCTTACATGGTGCTGTTAATTGCTCCTGGATAATAATAATAATTTAAAAAAACAGAGCAAAAAAAAAGAAAAGCAACAGATGGTAAGGCATAACAAATGCTGTCAGTAATTAGCTTTGTGAAAGGCACGATGCCATTTGAAGCAGTTGAGAAAGATGTGTTCAAACAACTTTTGAATGCTTGACGTATCGTCTAATTATCAGTATAGAAAAAATCCCAGAAAATACTGAGATATAATTTTGTCAATATAATATATCACAAATATCCACACTTCTAGTATCAACTGTACTTGTGGATTACATCGGTCACTGCCCCACCTGTTATGGCTTATTCAACAAACCCTTTCCATCACTGCTTCTTAATTTCATCTATTGCTATTCCAATAGCAAATACTACCTCATCCAAGTGTAGAAGTGAAAGTTTAAATTCTGCAGAAAATAGTGATATATAAAACCCATTTCTCTCATGGTGAAACTATGTACCATGCAAAAATGAAGACAGGTTTTTGTTTGAAGTGGAGTGAGCTCAACTCTAGGTTTGAAATAAGTGACTGTATCCATAACAGACGGTGTGTTAAATCTAAGGCCTAAATACGCCTGTATGACTGTATGTGTATCTGAGTACATCCCTGCTTATTCCTGTCTCTTGCATGTACAACCAGTGCAAGCCTTGCGTTTTGTCATGTTACTTGACAGCTGTTGTTATGCAGCAAGTTATCAAAAGCTGATCAAATAAACAATGAAGTTTTGTTGAATTTTGCTCCACAGAGTGAATAATAGAAATTAAAATGACTAATCAAAGGCAGTAATTGCTGTTGTCACATAATTTAGCTGCAAAAGGAACGAAGCATGTCAGGAAACACATGAATGCTGTATGAATGGATCATTTCCTAGTGACATCACAGAGCACTTGTTCTAACGTACACTGTTAACAGGTGTATGATTTTATAACTACACTTCGAAGTAATTTTGCTTTCGTATACGGATGGGTAATGTGATGATTTTAGATTGTAGACGTTTAAAATGTCTCCAAATACGCCATCACAGAAAAATTGTGAGAAACATTACTTGCACTGAAAATGCTGACATGGCATCACAAGGTGTTTTAACAACCAGACGCTACACTGTTCACTAGTCCAGCTCACAGTTACCCTGATAGACACACCATCTCAAAAAGAAGCATCCCAAAGTGTATGGTGGAAGCCAGAAATATTGGGGAATGCATGTTGGTGTAACAATTCCACAGCCAGAAACTGATTAAAAAAGATATATATGTATATGTGTATGTACGTGTATGTATGTGTATATACGTGTGTGTGTGAATATATATATATTTAAACAAAGGCGTTTGAAAGACATCAGTGAGCGGGTTTACAGGACTTAATAATCCGGTAACTGCGGAAAATCAGATGTTGTCTGTAATCCGCTCAACGCATTTACTTGCACTTGAGTAATCAGATAATGGGAAACCTCCGGGTTTACATGACTCAGACAGTAATCCGATTTCTACTTTGCAAACAGTCAATAATCTCATTGAAATATGTAACAAATATGTATCAATTAAACAACTTCAAAATTAAATGTGAAATAATGAAGTTCTTCGTTTTTTCCTCAAAGCATTTCATAGGTGTTTTGCTGCCTGTAATTCCATAGCACGTTTAAGATCCCAAATCCCTTGAGGAAAAACCCGTCATAGTCAGTGGAAAAACTGGGCCAAATGAAACAAAGTCTTTAGAATAAACGGACTTGGCAACCTGTCGGTTTAGGAAATCGGGTAACTGTATACATGCTACGAGTAATCTGATTACTGGTGTAAAATCCAGCTCTCTTTATCCAGATTTCTGGGTCGGAGTATGCTGTATACATGACCACTTGAATAATCAGATAACTGCAGAAATCTGACCGGATTATTAAGTGCCTGTAAATGCACTCCCTGATACCGACATTTTAACTGCCCATGGATATAACTGTCCCAGTTGTATACGAGCATTTTAAATGACTCTATGAATAGATGAAGTTGTTACTACTTACCAAGTCACAAATATTTTTCTAACTCTGCATTTCCTCTTATGTACACAAAATGCAGACCGATGTTTGACAACTAGTGATTTTATCGTCTAGCCAGACATCAGAGCCATATTTACTGAGAAGTGATTTGCTATTTACATTTTGATGAGAAGTGCAGGTTTGTAAAGTTTGTTAGCCTAAGCTTTCTATTCTATTGTGGAGCTGTATTTTTTGTTGGTATAGAAATTAGTTTGGTTGTTGTGTTCGGTTACAAATCAGTCTTAAGCAACGCCATTAAAAAAGTACAGTAAATCTAGAGGGATTTATTTAAGCTTGAATGGTTTTGTAAGAGGTACACCATCGCCGACATGAGGTTAACAGAAAATCAGCACTTTAAATAGCTATTATGGTGGGTGCGGCAGCATATCTGTATAGTTAGTAGGGATGCACCGACTTCTTGGGCTGATACGATAACTGATTTTTATCACATTTATTGTGGCCGATACCGATGCTAAAAACCGATAATTTAAGATTTCTGCATTTCAAATACAGTAAATCATTTTTGCAAATAAAATAATAATAAGCAATGAAACAGTTAAATCAGACCTAACGATTACTGTAAACACAAGGTGCAGTTCAAAATGGTGCGGAAAAATGGTTTAATTCCATTTTATTTTTTAACCTTCCTTTTGAAAAGGTAGGAAACTTTTTTTTTTTTTTTAAAGTCTTGAAGTGGTACAGGCATCAACAAGAACAATTAAGTGTATAAGAAACCTTATGACTGAGAAGCTCCAAGAAAGAATAGAACTGCATACATAATTATACAATCAGCATCATCAGATATTTTGCTTAATGAGTAACAGCCAAAAGAAAAATCAAATAAATATTCATATGTAAATATATTATAAATATCGCTTATAATATCGGCTAAAATTCTAATATCGGACCGATGTTGATATCTGAAAAAAGTCCATATATTGGCCAATGATATATCGTGCATCACTAATAGTTAGCGTTGTTGAGTGAACATTGTCTGTGTTGTTTCTAGTTTGGAAGTCACAACGTGTTACAGTACAAAATCCTGGCAACAAAGATCAGTTGTGTGTCTTGTGAAAATTATCTGATTTTTTAACTTTTCTTATAACAAGTTTAGGAAATGGGAACATGTTTGCTTTGCTGTTACCAAGAAGTTGTATTTGTTCTTTGACAATACGTTAACAACATAAAGCAGAACACAACAACATTTCCAAAAATGCTGCATTTGGTGAAAACACAGCAACATTTAGGAGGCAAACAAAAGTCGAGAACACAAATACATTTAAGCAGAACACAACAGCATTAATGGAAACGAAAAACAATTGCAAAAATGCTTCATTTACTTCACACTGCTGCTCCTGGCCACTAGAGGCATCGTTTTGCATCTGAAAATATGCGACGAGTGAATGATTTCCATGACTGGTGTTTCTCAATACAAGAACGCAAAGTTCAGACTTGCTAGTGCACTTGATAGTATGTACTGCTTTTCTACTGAGCAGCAGGAACATAACCAGAAAATTAGAGCTTTAATCCAGAAAGATATTGTTACGATTCCTTATATAATGCCATACTGGGATGATATTGTAGAGAATGTACCTTGGTGGAAGGTTCCACTTATCTACTTTCTAACAAAGTGAGAGAGGTTATGCTTAAAATAATCCATAGATGCTATCCAACAGATATTCTTATGCCTGACATTGAGATTGATTGTTCTTTCTTTAAGAATGCAACCGAATATTTTATTCATCTTTTGTGGCAATGTATACATACATGGTTTGGTCTTTTGATGTTTATTCAAACTTATATTTTTTACTGAGTTTTCACTTTAAATATGTCTTCTTTGGTATGTGTCATTATGAGAAGGTTAAGGAATGGAATATTTTGTAATACATCTTTTATTTTTATTAGCTAAAATATATTCAACCTGTGGACCCTTTTCAGGATCAAGTGGATAGCCAAGTGAGTGAACAGACAGTTCATATTTAGAATACAGATTAAATAAATACAAATATTTTATTTACAATTTTTAAAAGCACAAACAATAAAAAGGCTATAGTACATAATAAATAAGATAATAACGGTACGTCAAATCTCCTAAAACATCTGAGCCAATTTCTAAGTAGGCGCTACCTTGATACACTGACCACATAGTTATAAAACTACATTATCTCCTAAAAATCTTCTAACTTTATTCTGCAACACAAAAACAGTAGTACTTTGAAAGTTATCTTCCCCGAGCTGTTGTGGGGATGTTCTGGTCTTTGCTTGCCCTGCTGCCACAGAGACCCTGAAATTGATGAGCGGAAAATGTGAGGTGAGATGACATCCAGACATCTAAGCACAGAGAAGAACACATATTGGGGAAATATCTCTTAATATCAAGTAAGTAATAGAAAGTAAACAAAATTACTTATCCTTGGCAGTGATGCTGTAGGAAATCATTCACTCATCGCATATTTTTCGTATGCAAAACGATGCCTCTATGCCTGAGCACTTCTGTTGTGAGAAAACAATGCACATTTTTTTAAAATGTTTTTCATTTCGGTTAATGCTGTTTCTGCTTAATGTATTTGTGTTCCGACTTTTGTTTGCCTCCTACATTTTGTTGTGTTGCACCAATTCCGCATTTTTGGAAATGTTTTTGTTTCTGCCTTTTATGTTGTTGCAAGTACACTACAAGTTGAACTTTGCGTTCTTGTAATTGAAAACACCAGTCATGATCGTCGCATGTTTTCAGATGCAAAACGATGCCTCTAGTGGCCAGGATCACTTCGGTGGTTGAATTAATTGAAGCGTTTTTGTAAATGTTTTTTGTTTTTGTTGTGCTTAATGTATTTGTGTTCTGACTTTGTTTGCTCCTATTTGTTTTGTGTTTTAACCAAATCAGCATGTTTGGAAATGTTTGTTCTGGCCTTTATGTTGCATTTTCCCTCTTGAAATGTGTGTTCTGACTTATGTGCGGGTGCATTCTGACTATATTTGCTTTTGTAATGTGGTTGTGATTGTCTCCTCTGGGCCATTGTACAAACGTATTTAAAACAAAGGCTGAATTAACCACAGTAACACAGTGTTCCCCAGTCTGATTCGTAATTGATCTGTTTCCTAAGGGGTGGCGCTTTATATAATCATTTATCTTTAGTTTGCAACCGGGAACACAACTGCATTTTCCTTCTTTCAATACAAACCATCCTTTGTGTGAGGGTTATGGCATAAGACCTCAGGGTGGTGGTGGAGTGATGGAGATTATTGGGAGGTTAATATGCCACTGCTCTTTTGCAACCAAAACCCCTGTTAGAACTGAATGAGAGAATATTCCGGCTTCAGAACTGTAGTGTGTAAACATTTTGGAAGTGAAATCCTCTCTGTCGATGGAATTTTAAAAGACTGCCACGGCAGTTTTTATTGGTTCATTTGAGCAAATTGGAAACATTTTCTGGGAGTTTTGAGCAAATGTCTAACCTTTGTATAGAGATGCACCGATCGATCAGCCATGACCGGAATCGGCCTGTTTTCAGCATGATCAGTTGTGACTGGTGACTGGCCTATCAGTCTTACATAACCGATTCTTTTCCAGACACAATTAGCCTACATTTGTGCACCAAGAGTGTTGCAAACACAGCAACACACGTGAACAACACAGTGCTTTGACTAACGTTAAATCAGAATTCAGTTAATTTACATTTACATCTACAGCATTTAGCAGACGCCCTTATCCAGAGCGACTTTAATTGATACAGTCTTACAATCCAAGCAATTGTGGGTTAAGGGCCTTGCTCAAGGACCCAACAGTGGCAGCTTGGCAGACGTGGGATTTGAACCTTGGACCTTACCCTACCACAGTCCCAGTTCATGTGTATAAGGAGTTTTAAACTTAAACAGTTAATGCTTTGCTGCTCCATGTTTGTTTCCCGGTCCCAACATTGAGCGTGTGGCTTGATGGTCTGTTTATTTTTGGGTTCTTGTGCATCTGTGTGATTTGTTTTATGTGTTTGTCTTTTTATTAGTTGTTAAACGCTCACACTTAGTGTTGTTAACTGCGCTGTACCATTTATGCCTTTACATTTAGGTTTACATTTACAGCATTTAGCAGACGCCCTTATCCAGAGCGACGTACAATTGATACAATCTTACAATCCAAGCAATTGTGGGTTAAGGGTCTTGCTCAAGGACCCAACAGTGGCAGCTTGGCAGAGGTGGGATTTGAACCCTGGACCTTCTGGTCCATAGTCCAGTACTTTAACCACTAGGCTACCACAGTCGCTGTGCCTGGGATTTAGCGTAAGAATGTGTTTTTAGTACATTCATTGGCTTACAGTATGTATAACTTACCATCTAGATTGTGTACGTGGCTACCTGAGTGGGTGAGTTGCAATTCAGCGTTTTTGCTTGTACCCTTGCACTAACTGGTAAGAGGTTCTTATCAAGGCTGTAATTAAGCACAATTTGATCAAGTTTGCAGTGATTGGATATTTGTGAGGCCCCACCACAATCCGGCTATAACCAAGAGCTCTTCTTTAACCATTATTTCTGTATGCGTAATTTATAATTCTTAAAAGAAAAGAAAATTAGCAATCGTCAAAATCAGAGTCCACTGTTTCATATATTAAAATGATTGAAAATCAGAATTGGCCAAGAAAATTGCACTTGGTGCATCTCTACCTTTGTACTTGATGCTGACCATATTAGGAGTTAAGGATATAGTTGCCTTTACTACATCCCATTGTTTGTACTTAGGGTGGTACAGTGTTTAGTGCTGTTGCCTCACAGCCCTTTAGACCCGAGTTTCAGGTCCTGGCCTAGCTTGTGTGAAGATTACTTGTTCCTTTGTCTGTGTGGGTTTTCTCCGGACATTTAAAAGACCTTTTAAGTGTATTGGTGTCTCTAAAATGGGTCCCTGCAACTCTGAATTGGATTAAGCAAGTATGGAGAGTGTCTGTCTGTCTGTCCGTCCGTCCGTCCGTCCGTCCATCCTCAGGACAGCACAGTGATGCAGAGTTTAAAGCGTTTGCCTCACAGCTACAGAGACTCAAGTTATGCCCTGGCCTGGCTGCTGTCTGTGTGGAGTTTGCATGTTCTCCTCATGTGTGTGAGCCCTTTGAAAGACTGGTGGCCTGTCCAATGTTGGGTCCTGCTGAAGGCTCTGTGCTGCTGGATAGGCCTTTTGTGACCCCGACTTAAACGATTAAACGGTGATGGAATGTGTGGGAATGTTTGACCTCAGTACGTTTTTAAGAGCTGAAGGTCGAGACTGAAATACACAAAGCCAATACTGGATTGCTGCTATTGTGATTACCTAGCCAAAATGAAATGAGCTCTGCAGAGACAGGCCTTGTTTATAAAATCCTCGATGCAGCTTATTTCCATATTGCTGCAGTCAGAAATATGTTCTGTTCTAATACTTGCTGTTCTGACATCCTGTTGCACTAAAACATTTGAAAAGAGAGAGAAAAAAACATTGTGCTGCTTAGTATTGCTTTATTGCTGAGCAGTTTTACATCTGCTGACACTTTCTGTTTGAGATGTGTAAAACATCTGTGAGTAATAAGCTTTTTTAATTTCAGATTTAATTGATCTGGTACACAGGTCTTTTTGTGGTTTGCCTTCGTTGAGTATATAATTGTCTCCAGAGTATGGTCAAACTCATATTATCAAACGATCGAAACAGTTCTAGTTTTAGTGCCGACATACCTCCCAGTCCTACTCTTCAGAAGCATGATGTCTTGTGTTTGGATGCTTGGAATGACTAAATCAGTACAGGTAGGTGCCTTGTCCATCCAATTAACGTCCATTCACCTTAACAGCCAAGGTCTTAATTTATAATAAATTGTAATATGAAATAAAAATCGGTCTTTTACTTCAGATGTTGTGACTGTGAACAACTGGTGGCAACTTTTATAGGCATTGTGTTGTACACGGTACATGGTCTTTGGATGTTGCAGTTGTCGATTACACTCGCCCACCACAGCAGTGACACTTGTTTGAGTACCAGTGCTGCCTTCTGGGCGGGTCGCACATCAAATAGGGGCACCATTGACTGTGTCTGAGGGAGAAGAGTCCAATTGGGGGATCACCTATTCTAGGGAATTTACATCTGTGCCATGTGTCCTCTGGGATAGAATGTCCACCCCTGTGACCCTGACCAGGACAAGCGGGGATAAAATGTGATCCATGACCGTGGTACTCTTGTGAATTGGAATTGATCATCTATCTGGAGCACTGTATTACCTTGAGTTCCTGGTTATTGTTTGAAAATATAAAACCCTGATGTGGCATGTCTGAATACACGTAGGGAAGAAACTGTTTCAGCATAATGCATATTTATAGGAGCATTTTATGGTAGGCATTTGTCGGTGTCCAGGTTTGAGTACCACATAAATTATGCAGTGAAGAAGTACTTTGTTTGAAAGAGAAGAGAACGAGAGATTGCAAAGCCTTGCATGTTTGTTTAGAGTTTTTCCTTTTCTTGGATCTGTGGGGGGTTAGGTGGTGGCTTCTTTCAGGGTGAGTTGGCACAAGTACATTTTTACACACGTGGTCTCGAGTCAACTCTAGTCCACTCTCCTTTTTGTTTTACCTCGGGCAACAAGCTGAGATAATACCTGGTAATCTGTTTTGATTTGGTACTTACTTCTGATAAGGTTCTAATGAGCTGAGGCCATACCAAAAGGTGTAAAACTCTGCCAGACTACGGATTGGTCAGAGAGAATCGGGATACCCTTGACAAACCCCTGTTTCTACAGCTTTTTCTTCTTTCTTACTGTAGTCTGTGTTTGCTATGCATTACTATATTGACTGATTATACCTGTGTCCCCATACGAATACATTACATTGACATTTGGTTTGCTACACCTTATAAAGTGGGGGGCAAAAAAAGTATTTTAGTCCGGCCACTGACTGTGCAAGTTCTCCTACTAGAAAGATGCGAGAGGTCGACAGGATGACTGATCCGTTGACTGATTCGTGTAATTTGAAGAATAACGGGGGGGCCATGTAAACTGAGATTTTTAAGCCAAAACCTCCTTCCATCAGTGAGAGCATTGAAGATGGATGTGGCTGGGTCTTCCACCATGACAGTGAATCCCAACACACCGCTCGGGCACAAGGATGGGCTCCATTTCGAGTGGCCCTAGCCAGTCTCCCAGACCCAACCCATAAAGGAAAATTGGGTGGAGTGAGTTTGAATTGTGGGCCGTGGTTGTTGCCCAGTGACAGCCCCAAAACTCACTGCTCTGATGAGATTGCATGGAGGAAGGGCCAAATACCAGCCTACGTGTGGGGTTGCAAACGCTGATGAAGACTTACAGAAATGTTTGACCCTCGTCACTCGGCCAACAAGGGTTATGTTACAAATATTGAGTTGAACTTTCGTTATTGACCAAATACTTATTTTCCACCATAATTTACAATTAAATTCTTTAAAAATCGTACAATGTGATTTCCTGTATTTATTATCTCATTTTGTCTCTCATAGTTGAAGTGTACCTATGAGGACAATTACAGACCTCTCTCATCTTTCTAATTAGGAGAACTTGCACAATCAGTGGCTGACCAAATACTTTTTTGCCCCACTGTGCTTCTTTCTGCTCAACTTAGATTTGTTGTCTTAAATTGTAAGCCAATAGGTATGACAGACTGTTTTCTCAAACAAAACAAACAAAACAAGTGCTTCATGCTCAAAGACTATGCTTAGTTTGTACACTTTAGTTTTTACATCAGATCCTACTAACCACAAATAGCTAGCAGACATTAAATTGCTTACAAATTCGAAGTCCAGGTCTTGGGAAGATATGACAGCCTGTTAACAAACAAACAAACATGCATACAAAAAAAAAATGCTGTGGTCAATTGTGGAGGTGCAGATGATCCACTGTTTGATTGCCGACTAGAGGATCCAGTGAAAGTTGGATGGTACAATGTGTAAAGGAAAGCTTTCCCAAGTAGTCTTTGAACTGTTAGTTGCACTCGCCTACAGAAAAACCCCTCAAACTTAGTGACTGTGGATCTCTCAAGGTCAACAACAGCTGGAGTGGACTGAACAGAAAAAGCTGAAAGTGGTTTGACAAGATGGATGCTATTTATGGCCATAGATCTGTGAGCAGCGGAAGGGAATGCAGCCTCCACTCATCCACCTGGATCAATGATGGTAAGTTTATTTATTTAATTTTATGTTAACACTGTTCTCTGCTTGAAAGTGTTAGTGTTATTGTTCATGTTCAGATTTGTAGAGGTGCTGTTGCCATTTTGTTTTGTGAGGTAGTACTTCGTGTTAGCATGTCATAGGTTTAGTCTTTCTGTCCAAGATGGAGTTTGATTGTCTGTAAGTCTTTTTTGCACTAAAATTAGGACCCTGTGGTAATTGTACTTAATATGCTTACATAAAAATGCATCAATTGAAATGTCTCAAGCTCCAAATTAAGGTATAGTCGGCCCCCCTCTGTACTCATTGGGGGTGTGGCACAGGTCCCCTGCGTATGTGGAACATTGGCGAATATCTGTAGGTCTGCTCAAGCCTTAACTCGATACTATTGACCATTTTTAACTCCCAAAAAAGTAAAACAGTATAGTGTGTATGCTGTACTGTGACAGTGTGTTGGACTGTGGTGTGGTGAGGATTATGGACCAGAATTTTCAGGGTTCATATCCCACTTCTGCCAAGTTTCCACTACTGGCTCTTTAAGCTAGGTCCTTCACCCACAGTTGCTTGGATTGTAGGATTGTTTCAGTTGTATGTCTCCCTTAGAAACACTGCTAAATGGGTAATAAACACCTTGGTAGCATGAGTAAATGGATGAATTGGAACGTGTGTGTGTGTGTGGGTGATGCGGTTGTGGTTGATGCGGTTGTGCATGTCACCCTCTAAACATCTGTCTCTTTTTTGGTCTACCTGCGTGGTCTGTGATTTTCCGCAGTAGGCCGCAAAGCTCAACTAATTATAGATGGCAAAACCGTGATTGTGTGCTTTAGTTAAACACCTTTGTTTTCTCTTCATTAATTTCCAGGCTAGAGGAAACGACATTAGGAGCAGGAGCATCTTACAGTCTTGAGGGAGATGCAGGTGGCAGATGTGGAGCAGCAGGAGCTGAACCAGTCACAGCGAGAGCGGCATTTACAGATGGCCCTAGATGATGCGATGTGAGCAAGGGAACTGGAAGTGGCCTTAAGGATGGAGGAGATTGCTCCAACTGCAGCTTTCAGTCGAGCCTGTCTTGGTGTGATTGGTCAGCTTGTGCATGCCGTTGAGAAGCCGCGTGACCCGTTTCGTCTCCACTTTTAGACCCTTATTCCTTTTGTATATAGTTGATATGGTACTTCGTCACTAATTGTATTTGGCACTAATTTTACATATTATGTTAACATTTTACTTGGGTACATTGTTTGTTGTGTTTTGAACTGGTTTGTTCTATTTATGTACAGTGGGGCAAAAAGTATTTAGTCGCCAATGATTGTGCAAGTTTTTTCCTACTTAGAAAGATGAGAGCTGTCTGTAATTTTCATCATAGCTACACTTCAACTATGAGAGACAAAATGAGAAAAGAAAATTCAGGAAATCACATTGTAGGATTTTTAAAGAATTTAATTGTAAATCATAGTGAAAAATAAGTATTTGGTCACCCACAAACAAGCAAGGTTTCTGGCTCTCATAGACCTGTAACAACTTCTTTAACAAGCTCTTCTGTCCTCCACTCGTTATCTGTATTAACGTGTTTGACCTCGTTATCTGTATAAAAGACACCTGTCCACAGCCTCAAACAGTCAGACTCCAAACTCAACCATGGCCAAGACCAAAGAGCTGTCGAAGGACACCAGGAAAAAAATTGCAGACCTGCACTAGGTTGGGAAGAGTGAATCTACAATAGGAAAGCAGGTTGGTGTGAATAAATCAACTGTGGGAGCAATTGTAAGAAAATGGAAGACATAAAGACCATTGATAATCTCCCTCGATCTGGGGCTCCATGCAAGATCTCATCCCATGGGGTCAAAATGAGCATGAGATCGGTGAGCAAAAATCTCAGAACTACACGAAGGGACCTAATGAATGACCTGCAGAGAGCTGGGACTAAAGTAACAAAGGCTACCATCAGTAACACACCATGCTGAGAGGGACTCAGATCCTGCAGTGCCAGGCGTGTCCCCCTGCTTAAGCCAGTACATGTCCAGGCCCATCTGAAGCTTGCCAGAGAACATATTGATGATCCAGAAGAGGATTGGGAGAATACCATGTGGTATAATATCAGAACTTTTTGGTAAAAACTCAACTCGTCATGTGTGGAGGAAGAAGAATGCTGAGTCCCAAGAACACCATACCTACTGTGAAGCTTGGGGGTGGAAACATCATTCTTTGGGGTTGTTTGTCTGCAAAGGGGACAGGATGACTGAGCCGTGTTGAGGGAAGAATGAACGGGGCCATGTATCTTGAGATTTTAAGCCAAAACGTACTTCTATCAGTGAGACCATTGAGGATGGAACGCGGCTGGGTCTTCCAGCATGACAATGATCCCAAACACACTGCTCGGCAATGAAGGAGTGGCTCCATAAAAAACATTTCAAGGTCCTGGAGTGGCCTAGCCAGTCCCAGACCTCAACCCCATAGAAAATTTGTGGAGGGAGTTGAAAGTCCGTGTTGCCCCAAAACATCACTGCTCTAGAGGAGATCTGCATGGAGGAATGGGCCAAAATACCAGCTACAGTGTGTGCAAAGCTGGTGAAGACTAATAGGAAACATTTGACTTCTGTCATTGCCAACAAATGTTGTTTTACAAAGTGTTGAGTTGAACCTAATTTATTGACCAAATACTTATTTTCCACCATAATTTACAGTTAAATTCTTTAAAAATCCTACAATCTGATTTCCTTGATTTTTTTTTTCTCATTTTGTCTCTCATAGTTGAAGTGTACCTGTGATGACCATTACAACCTCCTCTCATCTTTGTAAGGAGGAGAACAGTCAGTGCTGACCAAATACTGTTTTTCCCACACTTATGTAGTGTGCTTTTTTCCAAAAATCTGCATGTGTTTGTATAATAACCCTTTATAACGTTGTTCACACCCATTTTCATGTGGTTTCCTAGATAAGGGCTAGTCGCAAAATTTTGTTCAGTTCACTTTACAATTTGTTTTACACATGACAGGAAAAACTGCACAAAAGATATGTTTTTTATTACAACTGATATGTGGTCATACACATGACAGGAAGACCATATTAATATGTAGCTGTTCAAATAGTGGTTAGACCCTCTTGTACCCCTGCCCTCAAAGTGTTTCTTGGAACAGCAGTGTAGAAATATTTGTATGGTAACTTCATAAACACTATAAAACAACAGAAAATGAAAAATAGTGTCTTGTGGAAATAACAAAGTTATGTGCAGATGTTGTAGGATTAGTAGTAATTAACACAGGTGGTGCAGTGGTTAGCACTGTCGCCTCCGGCTCTGGGTCGATCATTCCTCAGACTCCACCTGTGTGGAGTTTGCATGTCCGCCGCCTGTCCTCATGGGTTTACTCTGGGTATTTCGGTTTCCTCCTACAGTCAAAAGACGTGTGTTAGGATAATTGGTGTTTCTAAAGTTTGTGTAAGAGTGTGTGAGGGTATGTACCCTACGATGGATTGGCGATCTGTCTATGGTTGTTCCTGTCTCGTGCTGTGTGCCACCGACTGGGCACTGGCTCTCCTGCGACCCTGACTAGGATTAAGTGGATAAGAAAATGAATGAATGAATGACACAGGTGGCTGAGGAATGACACTGGTTTATGAAAAGTTAAGGAGATGAATGACACTCAATGATTATCAGAAATACAATTGAGCAATGGAACCATTTTATAATTAAAATATGTTGGTTATCACTCGCTTGAAAACCTAAATTAATGACTTGCGATGTGAGCTTGGTGTCACTATGGTTAACATTTAGTAAGAGCACCAGCATAACCAGTTGTATCTTATTCTAAATGCTGGTTTGACATGAAGACGGGACTGTCCACTTTGCTCTGCCAGATATACGGCCACACAATACTAATACACTAATTGACAAGAAAAAATAAAGCACTCCGATAGAAATGTCGGATTGCTGCAGATATTAATGATTACAGGTATGGTCTGATTAGTCATTGGGTCTTGCCACAAGATGGCATAAAAGTGCTTCCCCTGCTGCTCTATATAAAATATTAAACTTTTGGGTAGGGGACCTCTTGGTGAGAGATCATTCCCTTTAGACATACCTCTTTCACACATTTGCTGGGCCTGTAGATTTTCAACAGTCATAGTTTTCTGAAGCTGGAGTCCCAGCTGACCCCATAAATGCTCAATTGGTGATAAATCTGGCCAACTGAGCAGGCCAAGGAAGTGTTGCCATCTGGCAGAGACATTCCTGGGAAACCCTTACTGTATGTGGTCGAGCATTATCCTGCTGAAAAATGACAGTTGGAACCCCTGCCATGAGAGGCAACACATGGCCTGAGGATGTCCTGCACATATCACTGTTATTGTCTCTCTTATCACTGCTAGGGGTGACCATCTGCCATATGCGATGTGTCCTCAGATCGTCACATCAGCAGCTGAGGTAGCGTGAAGTTCTCACTTGAACTTGTGAGTCCAGGTCAATAGCAGTTTAGGTTTATTGTTTACAACACACCTGCAAACAAAGGTTAAGGTGGCTGGCTGTCAATGGCAGGACACGTAATGGGCACCATGACAATGCTTGTCGGTGGATTAAACGTTCCTCTGTTCTGGTGGTCTGTCTGGGCTATCCGGAGCCTGTTTGCCATGTGTGTGCGTCCTCATGGAACCACTGCTCCTAACATCTCTTAACAGCGAGGACAGAACGTCCATCCTGCTACTCTTAGTCCAATGATACCTGCCCTCCCTCTCAAAGTCTGTCACCTCGGCAAAATGCCTTCGAGTGCGTCATAGAAGCATGTCTAGTGGACAGCGATCTCTTGCCAAGAGGTACACTACCCAAAAATGGCCTCTGAAAGCCCTTTTGAAGACCGGACCTTATGGCAAGACTTAAATTAGATTTAGAGTCAAGCTTTGGTCTGTTGCTCAAAAATGTAATGCCACAGAACACCAAGTGCATTAATGTGCATGCGTTTCTTTTTCTATGTAGTGAGCATTCAGAGTTGAGGGGACATGGTTTAGGACATAACCAAAGTCAAAACATAGTGTGCATTATTAAACTGGACTACATTAGAAACATGAACATAAAAACGTAACTGTAAATTTCAGAGATTTTAAACTTGATTTTCCTTACAAATATCATGTATGCCTTATTGGTTATGAGGTGGTAGTGCTGCAACTTATAGGTCTGATCTATTAGTCAAGAAACTATGCTAATATGGATGCTGCTAACTAGCTAACTTGTGCAGATTTCCGGGTGTGTTAGCTCGAGGTACACTGAGGAGACTGTAGACTTGGCTAGCTCATCTTACTGTTAATGGACAGTTTAACTTAAAGATGGGAATTAATCTGTTTCTTTTTGCTGTTCATAAAACATATTATTCTTTGTTCTTGCTGTACTATTCATGTGGAATGGAAATGATAATAACCAGCAAGGAAGATTGCTAAGTGTTGTGCTTGGCACTTTTGACTAAATATCCATAATGGGACACTTCAGAGAGCCTCTTATCTTTCATAGTTTTTTTGACATCCGCTTGATTGTGGCAGTGAGGTAGGAAGGACGTGTTCTTCAGATGATCCAGATAGGGTTTAGCATTGATAGTTTCATTTGCCAGTGAATACACACACACACACACACACACACACACACACACACACACACACACACACAGGGGTAGGCCAGAGTGAGTAAATACATGGAAAACAGTGGCATCTGCCATTCGATTTGTACTGACAGAATGGCATGTTCCAGTCTCCATCATCAGGATCTCAACTCAACAGTCCATAATGCAAACTTAGTGATCCACAGTGCGATTTCAGTGCTAATGGAAAAACATAATGTTTTATGGTTTTGTAGCCTGTCTCCCTCCATGTCACTTGATTTTGCCATTGAAATAATTCATTTTTCAAGAATTTGGCTGTCAGCAATCCTTTTCGCTTTTGCGTTTTTAACTTGAGTGGCTGCTTTAAAACGTTCTGTAGCTTTTGTTATGAGAATTTTGGCTCAGTGCTCGGCTGGATGTGGACTCTTTTCTCTTTCGTGTCAAAATGCTTACATACATTTTTACACCTACCTTTCAGCTGTATTTCCTAGGAACTGAGATGCTTTGTTTCCATTCAAGCGATACATGACTTTGCTCCAGCCTAACTCATTCTATCCCATTCTTCTCTTCTGGCTGGACTTCTGCTCACTGAAGTGAACGCACAGAGCTCTAATTAGGCCGAAACCAGACTTGTGGACCGGATGTGTGGTATATGGAGCAATCAGAAAATTATACCTGCAGATACTCAATGCAGTACACCACCAGCTTCTGGCTCACCTGGTGGAACCAAGTGATGTACCCAAGATGTTCTGTTGGGCACACATGCACACCTGTTTACGTGTGAGAGTGCTGCAGTGTGCAGTTGCTGTTATACCCCCTTAAAGGTGAAATGCATACGGACTGAATGCATGTGATACCCTCCAAATGAGAGAATAATTTTCTTATTAGAGTTACCCATCTAGTCCTAGACCTAGGCCTTCAGAACAGCAACAAATAATCATGAATAGATTCTACCAGGCACTGAAATCGTTTTGTCATGTTCATGGAACCAATCCAACACTGACTACACAAACCTTGTGGCATGGTGCACTAACCTGCTGAAAGTGTCCTACTGCTATTGGGTAAACAGCTGTCATGAAGGTTTGAACTCAGTTGGTTATGTAAGACCTACTGCACTGCTGGGAGTGGGAATAATCTTTATTTAACATCATATCAACTTCAGTGAGCTTTTCATGACAAGCACAAAGTTACTAGTCATACATACTCACACTGGGCCAATTTAGCTTAAGCAGTCAGCCTAACACGCATGTCCTTGGACTGTGTTGGAGCCTGAGGTTGACACCTTACAGAAAGGGTTCATCAGTTCATCATGCTTGGGCCAAATTCTGACCCTCCCATCAGCATGGTGCAAGATCTGACCAGATGATGTGTTTCCATTCCTGTGGGCGATCCAATTTTGCGATCTTTTGCCCACCCGAGCCTTGTTTTTTTGTTTCCCTTAGATGGCACTCAATTTTGTAAGTTTTTTGAGTTGACCAGCTATGCTTACCCATAATTGTTTGGCTGGCCATGCGGTGTTGGATGTCATGGGTCACGTTTTATGCTGTACATTATTGGGCAGGGATTTGGAATACGCAGTCAAATCCATCTTGGAGCAATGAGTGCATTTCTACTTGTTAAAACTCTGAATGAATATGAACCTTCTGAAATTGAATGCAGACAAAAATGAGCTACTGTTAATAGGGCTAGTAGGGTGTATGTCCAGCATTACTAATGACACGGATAATGTTTCAGTGAGGCCTTCCCTCACTGCTAGAGATTTTCTCCTACTGTTTGATTCTTCATTCGCCTTTGAGGCTCACATTAAGTCATTAAATCAAGCTATGTTTTTATATCTTCATCATATTGCCTGTCTCCAGCCATTACTCAGTTCTAGTGATGCTTAAAAATTGGCTCATGTTTTCATATTGTCCTGTATCGATTACTGTAGTTCTCTTTTCACTTGTCTCCCAGCTAATACTATGCACATACTTCACTTCATCCAAACTCTGTGGCAAGAGTGCTTACGTGCTACGAATAAATCTGTGCACATCATCCCTGTTGCTAATCATCTGCATTGGTTAGCGGAAACATCACATTAAGTATAAAATACTACTTTTTGGTCTGCCCCTGGCATATTTGGAGAGCTTCTCCATCCGTACAGCCTGTCTCAGACCCTGAGGTCCACTGACAGCAGGCTATTGCTAATCTGCATTTTTTTTATTTTTTTTATTTTTTTAATGTGTGGCAGACCTTTCAGTGAAGTGGAACTGGATACCTAAGCTGTGGAATTCCCTGCCCAAATCTTTGTTTCCTTATACTTCTGTTTCCTCATTCAAGTCTATTCAGAAGACTTTCTTTATGACCAGGTACTTCTGTTCTCGTTCTGCCATATACAGTTGTATTTATTTAAATAGGTTCATTCACATACACTTTAAATGTGGTTTCTGCCCAGATACGTGATGTTATTACTGGCTGCTGTCATGCCAGAATAGACTGTTTATAGCATAAACACACACCTGTGTTTTATACTTATAAGTCTTGTTTTATGATGGGCCACTTCTAGTGTAGACCCATATCTGTATCACTTTGGGTATTGTGTTGGTTGGTTAATTATCTCTCTACCCATTTGCCATTGAATTTCTCTGTTTTATTTATATAGGATGGGATACTTTAACAAACCGAAAATCCGCTGTTTTTTTAGGTGTGGTTTTAGGTTGGCTCCGAACTAACCATAGATAATAAAGATTATACACTCTTCAGACAGAAATATAGTCATCTTGTGTGTTTAAGGAGGTAGTAACTTCAGGGTTCTGCAAATGTTGTTGCATGAGGATGATCAGGCTATAAATTCCTGCTGAGTGTGCGATGGGATCCATAGATTTAGAAGAGGTAGTACAGTGCAGAAAATGGGTTGCAAAGCAGATGTTAATGATTGGTGAAAAGGAGTGATTGCATTTGGGTGTACCAAAGGCCATAATGTGAAGAAGTAGCTGAATTTGCAGTCGTATCGAAGTGTACGGTCATACGGGTCTATTAGTTTACAGGAAATCCTCGTCAGAGTTTGTGGAGGTATTACACGCGACTTAATTTTTGAGTGTACAAAAAAGATATATATGTAGTGGTTGCTTTGAAGTAGTGCATTTCTGCAAACTCAGTACAGGAGTTAGAAAGGAACATCAGGACTGTGGATTAAACAGCACTAGTTCCCATAGCAATTGCTTTTGCATTAAATTTCTCAGACAGATAACAGAATCCACGTATAATACTTCTGTGTGAATAGCAGAGAGAGATTGTGCTATGTAAGGCAAATGGCCATGAATTCCCGTTTGTAGGCCTTAACCTTCATTCGTGCCATGGTGATATAATGACCTTACCTAATAAGCCTAAACATTATAATGATGTATTTTCTGATTTTTATGGTCGTTTTGCTCCTACTCTGCCTTGACACACCCTTCACCCCTTGTTGCAGCTGATGAGCTCTTCAGATTTATCAGAAAAAAATGTCTCATCTGTTAAAGGTGCTGTACAGCTCTGTGACTTACTCTGGCACAAGCTGCTCCTCATCCTTCTGGCAGTATCATAGCAACCGGGAGCTTTATTTAAGCTTGTGATACCCTATAGTGATAATGATGAATTGGTAATCCTTTACTTCCTGCTGAATTTCTGGTATGCCCCCTCCACCCTTCATAGCACGGAACTCCCTGAGCACTCTGATTGACATTTTAACTAGATTTCTCCAAATTGACTGGATGGAATCCATATCACAGATTTTTACTTTAGAAAGAGTAGAATGAATGCCATTCATTCAGCAATGACTGATGATGGTGATGTGAATTATTTAAACTGGAAATAAAACTTACAGATAAAACTTCTTATTTGTAGATAAGAAATGTACTTGCTGTGACTCACATAAGCTTCTCAAAATGCAGAAGCATTAGTGTTTGTGTTTCTTCCTCATACTTGAACACTTTATGGTTGAAGATTTCCACCAGTATCAGGTTTCAGGACTTTCCATTCTGCTTTTTTGATCAGCAGCTATGGAGTGTTTTTGCTGTATTGATGTACTGTTTGCCAGTAATGGACGGGCTCCCATAAGCAGACGAGGCAGATTTGGTGTTGTCTGTCAAGCTGCAAGTTGCAGGAGTAGTGCTGGGCAGTATATCGGTTCATCTAGTATATCCATTTAATTTCCTGTACAGTATAATTTTTAAAAAATATACTACCATAGCATAGCAGAAACAACAGCTGTAACGCTTCAATAGGCAAATAATATAATATTGTTAACTTCTAGAAGTTCTTTGGAGTTCTACGTAGAAGAGTATCCCCGAACAGCATTCTGGGTACAGATAGCTAGATAGCCAGGTAACAAAAGTCTGTTAACAGCTGGGAGAGGCTGTTGGGAAGAACATGTGCCCAAGAAAGCTTTTAAAAAAGCGGACGCAGACCTAAGGGCTGTATATTGCAAAGTTTGTGAAGTCTCTGTAACTTAGCAACTTATTCCATTACCTCAGCAGAAAACGTGTTCCCAAAATGTGTGTGATTCTGATCATAGGAGTCAATGTGGTGAAACAGTGAAGCCAAAGGCTCAGACATCACTTGCAGAGGCATTTTCTTGAGGCATTGCATATGACAGGAAAAGCAAGCAGTGGAGCCACACTACAAATGCAGTAACAATCCACCTATACAAGGACATGGTCCCATTCCGGAGAGACTGGTCCAGAGACAGGCAGTGACTAAAATAGTGCATTCGAGGTATGTCTTACAGGGTGAAAATACTTCAGCCAAGAAAAACATATCTTTTTCGCCCAGTCATGCGAAAAAAAAAATCGTGCTATACCGTAAAAGTGCCAGAATCTAAAAAAAAAAACAAAAGCACTACACTGTAGGAAGCGGACTATTATGAATCTGCTGTAGTGTGTAGATTTGTTGTCAGGTGATTGACAGTGTTTAGCTGCTTTAGGGTGAGGAGGTTCTGTGGAGGAGAATGGAGAAAACATCGTCTTCCTTCAGGCAGAGCTCTGCTTTGCCATCTGCATGGTGTGACGCATGCTCTGCATGGAGAACCTCATTAACGGCTATATATATCTGAATTTCAGTAGCATGTGGAAGTGCTTCCAGTGCAGTAATGCCACTTTTCCATTAGGTTGTGGGATATTACAGTTTGATCATCCGCTGCCATTATATCCTGTGACACTGTCTCTAATTATACTGTCTTAATTCATATGCAAGGGCTCTACGAAGTTCACTTTTTGTCTTATTGATTAGTGTAGCATGTTACTGTACTTTGGGTTTAAATTGTTCTTAAATTTTTATTTGTGAGTTGTTCTGGAGGAAATTATGAAAAGCTTAATTGGAGAGTTATTTGGCTCGTCAGTGACATGTTCTAATTCAGTAACATGTAAGTTATTGGCAGCTTTGCATTATTAAGTCTGTGTCTTTAGTTCTTTAGTAAATCAGAGCTATTAGACAGTGTTTTTTGCTGTAATGTTTGGCCATTTATTAATTATATAAATTTGTGGTTGCATGTGATAGTTACTATCTTTTTATATGAAGTAGAAGCCTTTCAAGTGGGAGCTGATTCAAGCAGCCTGTTTGAAACATCCTAATTCGTTAGTGGTTTGCTGGCATAGTTAACACGGCTGCCTCACAGCACCAGCGATCCCCGGGTTCGATCCTGACCTTGGACTCCTCCTTTATTTACTTTGCATATTTTCCCCTTGTCCATGTGGGTTAACCCCCGTCTCCACATTCCAAAGACATGCATTAGGTTAATTGGTTGCACTAAATGGGCGTAGTGTGAATATGTCTGAATAGTATCGATGTAACCTTGCTCCTGTCATATACAGCCATTGATGTTGATGCAACATTAAATAAAACAAACAAATAAATATATTAATAAGCTCGTATCGCAAATATTCCTTATAAAGCCCAGCCCTTCAAAGCATTGTCTAAATTTGATCCACTTTTGTTTGCTATCTTCTCAAATCAGAGCATTTTTGCAAAATAAAGGAATAATGTCTTTTAACTAGTTATTTTGTAATTATTAACATAATTACAATATTATATAATTAATCTCTGTATAATTTATCACTGCATATTTTTTTCTGAACTTCTCTTTGTAAGGTAGTCTATTAGCATGAATAAATTAACTTAATAGACCATTTGTTGTGATAATACAGAGCTAATTGAAAACCAGTAATGATATACTCATTAAATTATACCGGCTCATCGCTTTCTTTTTAACATGTATGACATTCCTTTCAAGACTTTTCAGTGAAATAACTTTGCCTGTTGTGTCTCCTTTAAACAGAATTAATGACTGGGCATAGCTGGCGCACTTACTCACGTTTCACAAAATGATTCCCTTTGTTACACTGTGAAAGTAAAAGGTAAAACCGAGCTAGACATTAGCACAAAAAAGCATTACTGTGGGGTGATCAAACAAGATGTCTGAAACATTTAAGTTTATTATGTACTTGTGATATTGCTTCACCAGAAAGAAAGCATTTCAAAGGAGAAAAAAATATTCCACAAGCTTTTGATAAGAAGGTATGCACTGATGTACTGGTACTTATTGACAGTAGTGTGTTAGTACATTCAGCATGGGTACTCTGCTCCAGTGCATAATGGATGGCTTGGTAATGACAAAACCCGAAAGTGTAATAGCAGATTTATTAGATCGATGTATTATATTACATTTAAGTTTGGAAATGTGGCCTTAATCTTCCAAAACTAGTCCTACTGTGACACTTCAGTAAAAGCTGAAATAATCAGTCATTTTATGAGTGAAACTGATGTTGTTTTCAAATAAATTTCATCTGTGTGGTTTTAGTTGGAGTATATGGCATTTTATGCACAACTAAATACAGACTGGCAGTGGTAGTAATTGAATACTCAGGTGGGTAGACATGTTTCTTTTCAAGTGTCTCACAGTGCTTTTCAGCTGTTCTAGTACTGTTTGATATTTACATTTCTCCAGCAGGCATCTCTAATGACCTTTTATTGCCTAATGTGCAGACAGATAAAAATGTACATGAACATGTCTATTCAAATATCATGGTCTTGTAGATAAGGGGGAATTTCGAATAAATTTGCAACATCACAGAATGACAGTGTGCTCGTTGGCAAGCACAGTGAGTTATTCTCACTTTTGTCGCCACCTTCTCCTTACATGTTAATTTAAAGAAGCATTCTTGCTCTGTGTTGGCTGGCAAAATTATTGAACGAAACACTGCAGAAACAATGTACATTCAAATATGCCTGTGAATAAAGTGTTGGATCATTACCCACATCTTTAATTATATGTTAAAAAAAAGACAGATCTAGAGGTCCTTGTTTCGATCCCAAAACTTGGACGCCTGTGTGGAGTTTGCATATCCCTCCCCATGTCCATGTGGGTTTAGTCCAGGTGTTCCGGTTTCCTCCCAAATGCCAAAGACATGCATTAGGTTAACTGGTTACTTTAAATTGTTCTATTGTGGATGGAGGGGGGGGGGGGGGTTTACAGAGTGGGGAGTTTATGATGCAAAGTATTGAGTTGAACTTTTGTTATTGACCAAATACTTATTTTCCACCATAATTTACAATTAAATTCTTTACAAATTTTAGTGTGATTTCCTGGATTTTTTTTCTATTTTGCCTCTCATAGTTGAAGTGTACCTATGATGAAAATTACAGAGAACATTGCACAATCAGTGGCTGACTAAATACTTTTTTGCCCCACTGTATGTGCTGAATTGGGTCTGGTTTGGATAGCAGCTAAACGTTGAAAGAGTGAGCGGGTATGCATTATTGTGTCCCTCATTTGCACTGTGTGGGTTACAGAAAATGGAATGGAAAAAGAGACCATTGTATAAGACTGAAGCCACTCTCATCTTCAGGACTAATGTGCTGTTTAAACATCCCAAAATTGTGACTCTGACATTAACTGCTATACATGTTTCCACTAACTACACTTAAGTTGATACTGTTGCACTGTCACTACTGAGTCACCAAATACCAGGTTTTTCCTGTTCTTGATCTCCGAGACAAAAACTTCCTTCTTGCAGTCCCTGAATTTCTTTTTATTTTTTAGCCATGGTCACCGCTACATTATACAATGAATAGGAGACCCCACATTTCCATCACATTTGACCATATATGATTATTTGTGGGAAGTAACCAGGTAGACAAATGGGCTTTTTTACCAGTGTACTTATTCAGTGAGTTTGTGATTTATAAAGCGGAAACAGTGCAGCAAAAAGGGATATATTTGCGTACACAGGGCTTTATAAATCAGAATCATTTGGGTGTGTACACAGTTTCCTGTTTTTGTCTGGATGCACAATCACTTGGAATTCACACACTTTAAAAAAAAATGAGGCCCTGTTTCCGGTATTAAACACACACAAACTGTGTACAGTATGTGAATTTCATTGCTGATGTATTTTTCACTGACCCCTAGTTAAAGCTCATGCAGTACATTTTTACAAGGTACCGGAAACTGTGAGGTAATGGTATATCACTGTACTTATTTAATGGGGAATTGCTGATTATTTTTGTCATTATATTATGCAAAACTAATGGAATGCAGTTCATGGTATGACATGAATTAACTAATTTAAGACTTACCTATCTGCATTTTATAGAATACATATACACTCACAGATCAATTATTAGGTACACCTCCTTGTTTCTTCATTCATTGTCCATTTTATCAGTTCCACTTTCCATACAGAAGCACTTTTGTAGTTCTGCAATTACAGACTGTAGGTTATCTGTTCCTCTGATACTTTGTTAATCCCCTGTCATGGATCGCCTCAGACTTGGGCTTGCTACGCCACTCCTCGCCATTAGGGGGCAATCCGGACTGATCATTTGTGTTGCTCCGCTGGACAGTGGAGCACCATAAGAAGAAGCTAGGGCCCTAGAGCTAGTAGTGTACAGCTGTTGGGACATTATTTAAGCTCGGCCCTAGCCTCTGGACGTTACTGGGAATTATGTTTGTTTTTGTTTGTCTCGCTTTAGTTACGCCACGGTCCGCTTTGTTTATGTTTGTGTTGCTTTCGGTTTAATAAATCCCTTTGTTGATTATTGAATACCTGCGCTCATCTCCTTTCCTCCCGTACACACCCAATCGTGACACAATTCTGATAAACATGGAAACGACATGTTACAGCGCTATCCCGGTTCGGTCAGTCTGGGTTGATCTTCCGGAAAAATTTGACGGTATCCCCCTGCTATGCGGTGAATTTTTTTCGCCAGTGTTCAGCATACTTGCGCCAATTCCCCCACTATTCACATTTGTTTTTTTTTTAATTGGTGCCTTACAGGTGAAGCGCTCGACTGGGCGGTTGCGAACTGGTCCCAGCTAGTGTTGGGGACAAGTGACCAGCTTTTTGAGAAGCTGTGGGGGAGGTTTGGTCTCCCTGCTAGAGGGAAGCAGGAGCTTAGCTCCATAGATGGGCTGTTAGCGCCCAGTATCCCAGTACCTGAGCATGTTAGCTATGTATCTGAGCACGCCGCGCCTCTTAGCTCTTTAGATGGGCTGTTGGCGCCCAGTAGCCCAGTACCTGAGCATGTTAGCTCCGTATCTGAGCACGCTGCGCCTCTTAGCTCCGTAGATGGGCTGTTAGCGGCCAGTAGCCCAGTACCTGAGCATGTTCGCTCCGTATCTGAGCACGCCATTCCTCTTAGCTCTGTAGATGGGCTGTTAGCGACCAGTAGCCCAGTACCTGAGCATGTTAGCTCCGTATCTGAGCACGCCGCGCCTCTTAGCTCCATAGATGGGCTGTTAGCACTCTGTAGCTCAGTGCCTGTAGAAACAGGTGGTGTTCTTAATGAAGTGATCTGTGAGTGTAAGTCTGTCACTTGTCATATAATGGATCTCAATCGTCTGATTTATATTTGAGTTCATGAGCATGATGTAATTGTGTTATCAGTCATATTCTCTAACTGCTGCTCTTTGAGCTTAGTCCAGTAAGTTGGACGTTTTGTCTCCCTTGGTCTTTGTAGATTTAAAACACATTTTGCAGACTGGTTTTGTTGTGTCCATGGGCTTAAGTTAATTCCATATTTCACTTCTTGTATGTACTTTCTCTACAAGCCATGAACAGTCTACAAAGCGCTGGTATTAACAGCCATTAGCTCTCTGTTTTCTCTTCTGCTTCACCGGGAAGCAGAGCGCTGCACGCACATACTGTCACAGTGTGGTACATGGACGCAACTACAGACATAAAGCCATGATTTCAAAAGTACCTGTACTAATAAAATAAAGTATCCTACCGCTTTTAATGGCAAGGTATCGCGATACTTTTCTAGTATCTGTATATCGTGCAACACTACTGCTTAGACTAATAGTATTTACAAGTTAAGGTGCTTTAATGTCATCCTCATGTTCTCTACAAACGTAATACCAAATTAAAACATAACATGCAGCACAGTTTTACATTTACAGCATTTAGCAGACGCCCTTATCCAGAACGACTTACAATTGGTACAGTCTTACAATCCAAGCAATTGTGGGTTAAGGGCCTTACTCAAGGACCAAGGATCAAGTGGTAACTTGGCAGAGGTGGGATTTGAACCCTGGACCTTTTGGTCCATCGTCCAGTACCTTAACCACTAGGCTACCACAGTTACACGTCTTTTGTTTTAGCTCCGTACTCCAGTGCTTGTATTTTGAGTGAAACTGTGATCAAGTTCTGCAACTCTGAAAGTGCTTGTTTTTAGTCCTTTTAATTTTGCATGGTCAAGGCTACAGTTCATTGGTTCATTATTATTGATGTTAATACCCTCATTTTAGAGAGCATTACAGAGTCCGGCAACAAGAAAGTCACCATCCCATAAGGTCTGAAGCAGCTGTTATAGATTCATCTTATCACTGGGCTGATAATTATCTCTGAGCAAACCATGATCCTTTAAAAACAGCTGTTAGGTTGTTTAGTTCGTTTGTAACAAAAGTTAAGTCAGCCACAGCTGCAGGTCCAGCTGCTTAACCCAGAGCCTTTCAGGCAAATGTTAATGAGACAGCATCAGGTAGCTCACACACTGACAACCTGATATGTTTTATAGCCAAGGCTGTTGCTGCTCAGCAAGGCTTATATTGTAGTTTTACTGTATATCCAAGATAAGTGAATTAAATTACATTTCATTAAGTTGAACATGTGCAATGCAAGTACATTTCTTATTTTTTTCTCTTGTTATAACAGCAGTGTAAAATGCTCACCCCTTTCTTGCTTTCTTTCTTTCTTTTTTTCTTTCTCGGCTATAAATGTAGTTATGCAAGTATAACTAGTATATAATTAACAAGCTGCAAAATTTAGGGATTCCCTGTGTTTTTACTGAAATGTTGACCTAAGGTCATCGTCCATGAATAGTCAATTAGTAACATAGTCTTCTCAGATAACATGCTTTTAAGATTAGTAATTTCCTTGTTTATATTGTCTTCATATCGTCTTTTATGTATGTATTTTTATCTTCTTTAATTGCCAGGAATAAAGATTAGCTTTGCTATGCCTCTTTTCACAGTACTGACTAATTTCTAGGCCTATTACTTGTTCTTGCTAGCTGGAAAAGCTTTTTTTAAGCGTTTGTTTTTTTTGTGACTTTGGAGAAGTGGTTAAGAAGTGTACTGCACTAGTTCACACTGCGCTACAGTGCTTCTCATGTTGCTAACTTTGGCTTTCACAGTACTGCAAAGTATGGGTCTTTCTCGCTCTCTCTAGGTTCAAGTCTCTGCCCGTAAGTGCAAAAAGGTTTCACTTGTGTTGCTCATTTTCACACTGAAACTACAGCTAGCAGCTTAACTTGCTTTGTGCACAAACTCAATCCCTGAACACGTTACAGTGCACATCTTTGTTCTGACATCAGTGTAAGGGATAGGGGCTCAAGATTGTGCGGATGCAGCCTGCTTCTGCTCTAACAAGACTTGAGGCAAACACTGCTTTGATGAGGAACGAAAGCTCAGTAGATCCCATTGCAATTTCAGAGCCATCGGAGTCTAGCTGTTTCTTCTTCTCTGACCTTCCCAAGTGAGGTTTAATGGACAGTGAACAGGAATCCCTGGACTTCCTATTAGTATACCCATCTATTTGTAAAATATAAAAAGAGGAGGAACAAAAAAATGAGGCTGGAATTTCACTGTGGTGTGAATTCACATGATCATTGCGTTGCTAAGCACATTTGAAATTTTGTAAATCAATACATCAGTGCCACTCATGCACTTGTGTTGTTGGAAAAACATCTGTGGACTGTGGTGACCTAGTTGTGGACCAGAACGCCTAGGGTTCAAATCCCACCTGTGCCAAACTGTTGGGTCCCTGACCAAGGCCCTTAACCAAAAATTGCTTGGATTGTAAGATTGCATCAGTTGTAAGCCACTCTGGATAAGGCTGTCTGCTAAATGACTAAAATGTAAATGTAAAACAACAAAATGCTGCTGCTGTTCGAGCCTTGCATAAAACAGCCCTCATAACACTTTCACACACCTCTTAGCTGTTACTATCCCACTCCTCCTGTACTCGTCCTAATCGAAGCCCCCAAAGATTCATCTTCATGAAGAAAACAGCTTATGCAAAAATGTAGCCCATTGCGAGCATTGAGTAGAAACGATAGGTAGTCTTAAAATAAATGACAAACTATCAGTCAGTGACATTTTGGCTTGGGTGGGGAAGACATGTTTCGAGAGTGATGGGATGATGGGACAAGGTGATGTGCACAGGGCTAAGCTGTATTTTAATTACAGCACATGATAAATTATGGTTTAGATATCGCCCAGCCCTAGTCGGAATGCGGATGTGTTATGAAGACTGATAAACTTGCCGAAAATAAATCTCTTTGCATGTGTCTGCTCTGGTGAACGCATCCAAAACAGACCCGTGACTTTCTGTTCTGGCCTTCATGCACACCTTGATTCCATATGCAGGGCTTGCTGTTTTTGATGGAAAAGGTCAAATATGCTGGCAGTGTTTCCTCAAAAGCAAATGGGAAGCAAAGACAGTAAATTAAGTACTTCTTTTGATATCATCTTTTATAAGAAGAATATTACTTTTGCTGAACAAAATTGCTCAGGCACCAGTAATACTAGAACAAATAAGATCAGATTGTGTGTTGCATGCATGATATCCCAGTGTAGCATAATGCAGATGATCTTGATGTTTGCTGATTTTATACTCTAGTAACCCATCAGCTTTTTAACCAGAGACTAAATGCCTTCTCCGTTTGACTTGGCTTCACCAGCTAGCTAAAATCAAACTGTAGATAATAATTTGTACACGGTTTAGGCTTGTGTAGGCCTATCAGATATTATAATTTCACAGCATCACTCAGTGAGCTTGATCTCGCCAAGGGTCCCGAGCATGTTGATCTGAAATACCAGATGTTGCATGGTTTTGATGTGAACCAGTGTGGCTTATTGATCACTGATGAGGATGAGGCAGGCCTTCTGTGAGAGCCCATCCGGTATGAACTGACCAGCTGTTCTGTTGAAGTATGAATAAATAAGGGAGTCTTTCATTTTTGGTAGTGCTGATTTAACGGAAACAAAATCGCTGTTTACCCTGATTACCAATTTATTTTTCGCCGTTGTCACAGTGACCAAGCTATCTGTCTGCAAGCAAGAACTGAGAAAGTTCAGAGGTGTGATGGCAGCGAACAATGACAAATTACTGGCAAATCCAGTACATTGTATCAAGGCATTTGGGTGGCATAGAGGTCTAACATACTAGCCTACCTGCTGTATTTGAGGGAGGAAAAGGCCAAGCAGCCACTGCAACAAAGACCCCTGTCAGCCAATTGAGGTGCTGGCTTAGACTGTGGATGAGTATCTAGAGATGTGTATGCTCCTCTGTGTGGGTATATTCTTGCTATAGAAGTCCACAAGTTGAGAGTCTTGTAGGCCTACGACCCACGTTCATTGGTGGAGGTGTCTTACGAATATAAAGAGACTGTTAAGTAGGTCAGGAGCAGTTTGGGGCGCAAAGGGGAAAATCCAGAATATCAGCTTTGCTCTCTCTCTTTTTTTGTCTGTGTGCTTTCTCTAATGCATATTCAATTATAATATTCTCTAAATATATTTAAAAAACTAACCCGGTTGTACTCAACAGATAACCATGGCACTTTCTGACCAGTGTGCACCCCTCTAAAGTCAGAGCATTGAGTTTGAGGGTCATTTAATAACCATGTGCTCTAATAATTAGGTTGCAGTGTGTCTTTGAGGTTTCATTTACATTTCTTACATTTCTAGCGACGTTAAATAAACAAATAAATATAAACGTAAACGTTGGGCAGCAATACTGCGACTTCTCCAAGTACTACAGCTCTGCCATGATGGCACCTTACAAATGTTTTACTTGAAAACAAAAAGCAGTCACATCATAAGATATCATAGTTAGAGCCTCAGCTTAAACTGAGTATAGCCATGTTAGTTACAGCTCCTCCTAGGAGAATGCTTTAATCATGGTTGACCTTAGTTTTGTGCCTTATTCTGCCAACAATGTTTTACGCAATGTTTTCCTACTCATCACTGACGTCTTTTTTTCTGGCTCTTTCCGTTCTCCAGGTTCTGATTAATGGTTGCTTCCATCATGCTGGTGCTGGAGGGCTGGTTTCAGTTGAAGTGTTTGTGAGCTCCATTGGCCTGCTGGGATGAACATGCCACTGCATCAGATCTCTGTCATCCCCCGGGATGTCACTTACTCCAGGGGGTCTGGCAGCAGCGGGAAGGCCAAGGACAAGGACCGGGAAAAACAAGTAAGTGTCAATTAGAGTATATAGTCCAAAACTCTCTACTTTTGTGGTCTGTTTATCTGTTAGTGGAAGATTCTGATCTGGTCTGTTGGAGTTACATTCCTGTTGCCCTGCAGTTCATGTAAACTCTGTCTGATGCTTGTTGTGTTGCTGTAGTTTGTGTGGGTTATTATTTGTGACATCAAAGAGATGAGAAATTGTGTAGGCCCATGTTATTCTATAGAATGACCTGCTTTTCAGCTTCAGACTCTAGTCGCATTTAAGGAACTAGACTAGCTAGAGGAAGTCACAAAATAGAGGCGAGCGGTCAGGCAGCTGGGTTCCAGTAAGAGAAGTGGAGCAACATGACTAAGCGAAACTGTGTGCAGAGGAAGTGAAAGTGAAAGTGGCCATTTGTGATTCAGGGCTCGTCCAGTCATTTCTCTTGTTATTGTTTAAACGGAACCTGTAACGAAAGCTTCTGATTCCCTTTTCCCAGATGTTGGGTCAGCCCTGGTGCCACAGCCAACGCCTAATAGGAAACCTGCAAAATGTTTGATTTTAAAGGACAAACCAGGGATACAAATACCAGGGATAACACCTTATACAGTGACACCCACGATTATTGCAATGTGATTTGCATTTAGCTGGCTACTCTTGACTAGCTTCTCAAACAAAGCGAGCATTAGCTTTAGCTCAGTTTATATTTGTTGCACTTGCCAGTAGAATGGCAATGTCCTGAGTGTGCCTCCACTATTCCAGATTAAATGTTGCAGGGAACACATTCGAGGTAAGAAGAAGTCTGCAAGTTCTTTACTTAAGTAAAAGCACTACTAATCTTCTACTACTAATAATAAAAACGCTCAAGTAAAAAGTTTACCGCGCGTGACTTATATTTTACTCAAGTAGAAGTATAAAAGTACAGCTATTCCCTCCCTTTTTTTTTTGTGGGTCCGACTTGTGTTATTTCGACTTCATGATAGGAAATCCGAAATTAAACATAACTACACATTGAGCAGAAACTGTACTCGGAATTTTGAATTAACAATTTTCCTGGGAAAGTGATACACAGTACAATACTCTCCTGTGCTTTATTACATTTACATTTACAGCGTTTAGCCGACGCCCTTATCCAGAGCGACTTACAAATTTGATACAATCTTACAATCCAAAGCAATTTTGGGTTAAGGGTCTTGGTCAAGGACCCAACAGTGGCAGCTTGGCAGAGGTGGGAATTTTAAACCCTGTACGTTCTGCCTCCAGAGTCCAGTACCTTAACCGCTAGGCTACACAACAGTTCCTTTATGAGGGAGTGATGTGGCAGATGTGATGAGCGCTAGCAAATGTAGTGAAGAAGAGCTGTGGTGCGACAATGATTTCATTTTCAATACATTCAGTATATGACATGTGATATTCAGTACTTTATTATAAAATAAGCTTTATGTTAATGCAGTGTTTCCTCTAGGATTCTTTTCAGCAGTAGCTGAAAAAGTGGTTCATCATCACTTATCATGCTTGGTTGTAACATTAGTCAAGTTACCTTGAAGAAGAGACTGCCTGCCTTTTATCTGTGTAAATTTTAAATCACTTGTGATCTACTGTAGCTTTATGTCGTCTCAGTTATGGCTTTCATTTAACATAGTACTGTGATTGTGAGATGGGGTCATAAACTGAACAGTGCTTGGAGTAATGAAGCACTGGCTTGCGTGTGCCCAGTGCCGATGTGCGACAGGGCTATAAGTTACATTGCTAATATTGCTTTCAACTGTGAAGTCTAAGCTAAAGTTATTCTACCCTTCTTTGTTCTCTCCTTTACCTGTCAGCTCGCTCTCTCTTGGGTGTAATCACTCTCCACTTTGGTTTCATTCTCCGTTCGTCATTTCAAATTAAAAGCCTTTGCGTTTTCATGACGTTATAATTTTCTGAAGCAGTAGCAGCAATCATTTTTTCCACCCTTACCAAATGTATGTAGAGGAACACACTGAGGGTGCATAATGGTTTGTACTACAACTACACAAGTCATCGGCAAAATTCGTACAAATGACAAAAAACATTTTCAGATATGAGGAACCAAAATATCATGAAGCACAGTGAATGCCAGGTTACCAAAAGCTGAGGGGCGTGACCACGCGCAGATTATGTCATTTTTGTGCGCGCACCCTCACGCCAGTTGCAATGCATCAAGACTCCAATTTGCACCTTATTAGGTGCCTGACTAGCATTGCCTAAATGGATAAGAAATAGATAAATAAAATAAATAAATAAATAGATTCATAACAGCTAAAGCTAGGGTTGTTCATGCCTTGCGCCATGTGCTGCTGGCTAGGCACCGGCTGAACTCTGTTCAGGATTAAACGGATAAGAAAATGAATGAGTGGGGAATGAATGAATAAAAGCTAAAGCTAAAAAAGAAGCAGTTTTGGAAATGTAGTGAGTAAAAAGTACAGATTTTTTGTTTGAAATGTAGTAAGTAAAATGAAAAAGTATTAAGTTACAGAAATAATAAAGTAAACTACCTTAAAAAATACTGGTTATGCATGCCCTAAATGCAAAAAAAAAAAACCCTCAAAGCAGACAAAAAATACACCTGTCTCCTGAGCCATCTGGTGTTGGGACTGAATTTCATTTCTAAAATTACTTCACATGACTTGTCATGGTTATGATATGACACCGCATCAAGTCCTGCGGCTACAGACTCTCATGTTGGTGGCTTTTCAGTGCTGTAACCAAACCGATTTTCCAGTGGAAAAGCATGGAATGGTTCTAGATTAGGAACCAGCTCTGAAACCAGGAGCTATGAGAGCCTCACTTGCAAGGAGTATGGGTTAATATGAGGATTAAGACAGTGCTGTTCACTGGCCAGTATAATTACAGATTTGGTCATGCCAGACCTGTATGCTGCCAGACACTCTACAGACTCCTCGCTTTTTCCACTTCTGCAGTGCTGGTGGAAAGACAGGAATTCTGTTCTAGACCCATGGATATTGGAAGGTGATGTGATAACGACACTAAAGAGTGTTGTCAGTGGCCAGCACAGTGCTACCGGCACCTGTCAGGCACCATGCAGGGGTATATTTTGAACAGCAGTCATTACAGAGCCCCGAGTCTTAATAACAGACTTGTCAGTCACTGCGGCTGGACAATTTCCAGTATTCTTTGTGCACCATGGGTTTACAAAATTGCTAGATAAGTGCAGAGCCAAGTGATGGAAGCTAAACTGGTGATCATGATGCTCATCTTTCTTTGCATGCCCCGGTTACTTTAGACAACCATCTACTATGGTTGATTTGGTAAACCTGGATTGTTTTAAAATTAGGACACTGACTATGGTTGCTGTTTTTCTTTCAGCTACTAACTCACTGGACTTATTGAGTGTTTTGACAAGACTTCTGTAGGCTCCTGTCCAAGTGTATGAACACAAAAGACATGCTAAGACAACATGCTTCCTGCCCATGAATACAACAGGGTTCAGCCTGAAGTACTATAGGCTAGTCAGCCCAGGTTCTCTCAAGTGGCCTGTCACACTATGCACAAGATGAAGCAACACTGATGAAAAAGTAGCTTAGAGTTACAGTACTGTGCAAAAAGTCTGAAGCCACCATGACCATATATAACATGTTGTTGATGACTGGACCCAAAAAATTAACTTGGATTTTTCACTCCATAATACTCTTTTCCACTGATATTCATTTCAGTATTTGTGAGCTTTAGCATATCTTAGCCTTTTCACCTTGTTCCCCTTCCAGAAAAGTGGTTTATTGGATACTATCCTTCCAAAAAGACCATTCCAGAGCAAGCTTCTTCAGACCTGTAGAATGGTCATCCTGGCATCCTGATGAAGCTGCCAGATGCTGCTATTAATGAAGTGTAAGGGGAGGTCACACTAAATACTTGCCACTGTAGCTTATAGAAGCTGTTTTTTCCTGATTTGTTTTCAGTTTTCTAAAACTGCATACAAATGTCCTGTAGTCCCTGGTTGTATTCGAATAGAAAGTCTGAAGTGATAATATATGGTCATTATACTATTGCTAAAGCAATGGTATCTAATGGTAACAATAGTATCTAATGTAATGGTGGCCTAAGACTTTTGCACAATACTGTAGACGGTTTGGTCAGTATACACACAACGTTTCCCATACTTGCCGCCAGTGTACAGTTTAAAAAGCAAAGTCTGTATATGGGAATCAGTCACTGAAATTGTAATAATCAAACAACAGTCATACAGGACTTGTTTCAGATCTGGGTCCATAATGTCCATAATCTTTCAATCCACAGATCAGAGTGCTGCATTTACAATAAAACTGATTCCTCAGCAGTCATGTTGCTCTGATTGTGGTTAACTGTTTTCAGCATCATGCCATGGGAAGAGAAAAGGGACTTCATTAAGGGTCGAAGTAGTTGGACTGTTGTAGTTTGATTTCAGTGGTTACCTGACAATTCATGTGGTTATATAAACCACAAACTCCAGCTTCTTAAATTGGAGTAAAGAAATGTGGTTGTCACCAGGATTATCAAAAAGCCTTTAGTTCTGTCCTGAAACACACTGTTGCATTTAAATAGTCTGTGTGTTTTGCACTTCTCACGTTATGTCAGTACTCTGTTCAGATCAAGTGCATTTGTTTAGCGCTTTTCATAAAGCAGCTTTACAGAGAGAGAACTGGGTCTAGACTCCTGATTTACAAGCCAAATGCGGCAATGGGAATGTAAAATTGCTGATGTGCTTTAGGAAGAATCCTTCAGAGAAACCCTGCTCAAAATAGAAATTTGTTCTTCTTCAGGCAACACCAGTTGTTAGGATTAAGCTTTTGAGGAGTCCTAGTATATAACCATTGTTATTAAGCTACCCTACTAATTAGTGTGGCAATTTGTGGTTTGGGATGCAGACACCGTTTTTGAATCAGCATAGATAACGATTTTGGGTCAGCATGGAACAATTGCTCAAACAATTGCTGTTTTTATTTAGACTGAAGTTGAATCAACTTGGGTGGACATCACAGCTAGACATAAAGAAACGCGTATTGTGCCAAATTCGGACTTCCTTTCACTATGTGCATGTGTGTAGCACAAACCGTCCAGTTTGTAGATGTAGTGTGGATCTCAGCCACTTTGGTTGCAGTCTGTATAAGAGATTAACTCCACATGTTGGTGGTGGCATTTCTTAACTAAATTTAGAATTAGAAAATGTAGCCCAGCCACACATCATTTGCATCTCTAATTACAAGCTAGTTGACTTTGTGGTGATGCCACCACCTTTCTATTCAAAAGTGAGATGCACTAATTGAATTGACGTTCCATTTGCAGGTATCTCATGCTATATATATTGATGCAGTCAATGCGTTTTATGGATCTATACTGTTTTTACATGCAAGTGTGCTTGAACTGTGTAAGAGTTGGGTATTGGAGTGGGATTGAATGTGGATTTAATGTTTTCCACCTATAGAGCTGCATGTAGTCATGTGGTTCCAAAAGCGTGGGCATATTCATTCCTGTCACAACATGAGCTCAATCAGGGAGAGCATAACCCAGATGCCTATTGGACACAATTATCTGAGGAAACGTCCTCCTCCTTTATTTCCAGCTGCGGTTTGTGCACAGTATACTCCCAAATGCTCTCTGTACAAGTGGGAAAATGGCACATAAAATGTGCTGCTGAAGGTACTAGTGAAACCATCAAATTTAATTATCAAGAATCCAGGCGCCAAAACACTCTCAGCAAACTTTAGGGCAGTCATTCTACAAAAAATTGCCTTCTGACAAGAAAAGCAACAGATGGCAAGAGATGAGAAATGCTGTCACCAATTTCATTGCGAAAGACATGGTGCCAATTCAGGTGGTTGACAGAGATGGGTTCATACTTTCATTCAATACTTTAGATCTAAGATGTACACTGCCAAAGTATCGTCTAATTATTGTTGTCAAAAAATCCCAGAAAATGTCAATATCGCACAGCTTTAACAGATAGGTACTCTACAGTGATTCAGAAAAGACTGAATGCTCTCCGACCATGCAGTGATATTACTTGTGTTTTGGAGGTAGATATGTCAGTTTTTCTTGTTGTTATCATTTTCCATTGATTGCATGGTGACATATCTGGGGATGACTGACTAGAGTTAGGTTATCTGCACATCTTATATCAAAATGTGTATAACATCAAAAGTCTCTCTGTATAAATTCCAATATCTGATTTGCCCAATATATTCTGCACGCTTAATATGTCAGGCTTGATGGCAAAGGATCTGAAACTTTGTTTCATAATTTCATGCATATACACATCCGAACATTCTGACTTCTATAACAATAAAGAATATTGTTTTAGTGGATCCCTAGTTTTAAAAAAAACGTAGTGCTACATTGCCATTCAGCCTTGCTTTTTTTCTTTTTGACTGAAAAAAGCAATAAAGCTCACCAGCCATGCAGCCCTATAAAAATGTATGTGAAGCTATCAGGCTTAGGGATGTTTACAGTGTGGTGCTATCTTTTCCTGGCAACTGTAAGCCATGTCAACACTCTAATCTCTTTGAGAGAGGTGCCTCTTGATTGCTGGAATACCATTCCTCCACAGCAGCTTCTATCAGAGTCACTCTATAACGTTAGCGGTACTGTCAATAGTGCTCAGAGTACCTGCTTATGTGTTTATGGGTAAATAAATACTTAGCTGAAGACCTGATTTGCATGCATGACTGGGTTGATGGCAGTATTTCAGTGGGTGGAAAGCACCTGCATGATACATTTTTAGACCAGCTTATCACAGTTCGTTTTTTATTTATTTATTTTTGTGTACAACCGAATGACCAGCCTCTTACAGGGAACTCTTATCTTTGAACATCTGCAGGTGTTCTGGCTGTCCGACTCAAAGACTTGATCTGGGAAGAGATAAAATGCTGGCTGTTTGACATATGATGAAAATTTAATTTAATTTACACTTTAATCTGAAGTACCTCCACATTGCTCTCTAATCATAAAACAGTTTTTGAAAAACCCTGTGCTTTAAAGACTTGGGAATTCTTTGGTAGATTGGTTTGGTATCTGCTTATCCTGCTCGGAACAGGACTCTTGAGTCTTGGAAAGGACTGTTCAGCTCAGAGTAACTTTAGTACTTGGACAGACATTATGCAGACTGCTGCAGGGCTCCCTTGAGGCTTAAGCTCAGCCTTGGGCTCTACTTTATTGCATGTTTTGAAACACTGCCACTGTAATCTGTAGGGAATACTCTGCACATGGGTGGAAGGATTAAACTTTGAAGGCTTGTAGCCAGCAGTCCAGTGATACATGCAGAATACAGATTGGGAAGTCTAATCATGTCTGCTATTATCAGTGATCAGCCAGTCATTAATCTATCCAGACTATGTTTGAGCTGCACTGTTAGTGTCCCACAACTAAAAGTAATACAGTGATATTTTACAATACTCTACTACTTATTGATGTTTGACCTACCCATTGTTGACCCACAGAGTGATTTGACAGTAAGCTTTAAAATTAACATCCCTTTTACCCCGTATTATCCTGATTAGGGTCACAGATAGGGTCTGGAGCCTAATCTGGAATTCAGTGAGTGCAGGCAGAGGTGCACTATGGACAGTGTGGACTGTGGATGCCAGTAAATGTACCACGTGACCTTCATGTGCAATTCCCACCTGGGATTCAAATCCAGGCCCTCAAGAAATGCAGGTTCTAGCAGCTGGCTCTTACCACCGAGCCTCAGGAGATGCACTTTATAATTACCACGTTAAATAAAAAAAATAAAAGCAGCACTCTGTGTGGAGCTGGGAAGCTACAGGACTGAACTTGAATACCCTTGTGCTAATTCAGACCTTTTCACTGGCGTAGTGTGTAATACTCTGCCTGTTTTTGTAACTGACTCATTGGCATTAATTGCAAAGGATTGCATGATGCCAGGTCAGCTCCAATATGTACACGTTTATACTTTGTATTTGTGACAAGGCAGGGTAGCAGATCAATTCTTCCCTGAAGCTCCCGATAGATCAGGCAAGGCCACTCGGGAGCTGCAGTGTTGAAAAACATAATTAAATTTGGAGTTCAGGACACCATGCTCCAAGCCTCCAGGCAGTACATCCAGGCTGGGAAATTATTTTAAATACACGTTGCATTAATTTTTCATTACACTGTCCTCTCTATACTCCTTTCATTTCATGTTCATTAGGCAAAATTCTTATTGCTTTGAACTGAAGGTTTTTCTTCTTAATGAGGTAAGAGAGAAAACTGGGTCTCTTAAGTTCACTGTGATAATACTTATGAATGGAAAATCTGTATTGGCTGTTTGTTGTGTTTGCAATTGCAGTGACTGGCTGAGAGCAGAGACTCAGTGCAGTGGTCATTTTGTAGGTTTCTGAGTAAGTTGTCAAATTCTTTACACCCTATTTAGAGGCTTAGACATCTCAAGCAGAGAGCTATAATAATTCCAATATTGTTGGCAGTACAAATTGTACATGTTGTCCATCAGTCAATAGTTGTGCTGCCTCACTGCCTCTCTCTATCCCGGATCACAGTTTATATGTAAACACTGTTCAGACCTTCGGAGGCCTTGTGTGATCTGTGCCTTGACAGGTCAGAGCCATGGTGGCATGTGAGGGATCTACACAATGTTAGGCAGTAGGTTTTAGTGTTTTGGCTGATTGGTGTATGTGCTTTTTTGCATTGGAGAACAAAAAAGTTCCCAAGGCTCAAAAACAGTACAGATGGTAGATATTAAAGTTTGGCACCACCATGACCTAGTGGTACCCAGGGTTGGGGCTAGCAGTACTGTTGGTTACTGTCTGACAGACCACCTTATGATGTAGACACTGACAAACACTGAAAAAATATTTAGGTATGTGGATGTTGTCCAAACACCTTGTTATATATCATACTAAGCTATGCTGTATGGGATACTGTAGTGTACCAGTATAGACTAAATAGACCAGATACTGTAGCATATTTAATATCAACATTGACCGCCACATAGACAGAGTGCTGTATTAGGTGCCATGAGTGTGTTTTGACAATTTCTTGCCAGTTAGTACGTCCAAATCCTTCTGTTCCTCCTATGACAGTCTTCCTCTCGGAGACACAATAAGAACAAAAACTCATGTGTCACATACACTTGCCTGGTAATCCAGTCCACTCTGCTGAGCGAGTGTGTGTGACGTGTATATAGGTGAGATGTGTATTTATCTGGAGCGAACATGGAAAAAGCCTGAAGAGAGGTGAGGTACCAAAGCAAGTTTATACTTGTTGTGTTTGAAAATGGTAAAAAGAAGATGGAGGCAGACAAAGTGTTTCAGTGGAAAAAACCCCCCAAAAAAAGTACCACCATTTGTCTCACCATTTGAAATGCCACACACTACTAAATAAAGATTGCCCGAAGCTCTGTATGTCCATATTTATCTATTGGTTGTGAGTTCTTATTTTCATGCAAGGTTGTTTGTTTTTATTTGAAATCACTAATGAATATTAACATGGATGTTTTAATGCAGACATATGTTGCTATAAGAGTCCTTATACTGATGTAACTGTATGCATCAAGGTGTGACATCAAGCATTCATCATGGGCTTTAGAGGCAATTTAAAAATATTTCATTTATATAGCCTACTGTTTGTCGTGTATCACAATATTTTTAGAGGACGTATCGCCCAGTTCTTGTATGTGGGCAAAAATCAAGTAGAAAAATGACCGTTGTTAGTCCAAGCATCGGCTTCTTTCATGGCCAAATTTAACAACACAGTACATTCTAATTCTATGCCAAATTGATATCTGCCTTTTACTGTCATTACTAAGAAAGCATCTCTTAAATAAACCAGAAATAGGTCTCTGGATAGGTTTCTCTGGAGCCTGGTTGGGCCAGTTATTGTGGTTGAATGTCAAGTTAAATATGTTCTTTGCTGCTTATTAAGAAGACTCTGAAATCAAAAAACATTGCTGTGTGGGGCTATTTGAACCAAACATTCCTTTCTGCACCTTGACTGGCATTCTTGACTGGAGCTATTAGCAGAAATAGGGACAGACCAAACCAGACAGGCCAGCCAAGAAGGGCCTAGTTAGCCTGAGGCATCATTTAGTTTCTCTGTGTAGCCCAGCCTACCCTGCTCTGCTTTGTGTTGAAAGAAAGCTGAGGCTAATTCCAAGTATGCTGCCTCCTCTACCCTGGAAGTGCTGAGAATATGGAGATATGCTACAGTCGCCTCCTCTGCCCTGGAACATCCACATAGAGTAGCCTGGGCTTTTTTCCAGATTAGCTCTGAGACGGGTTTTGTTTCTTCTTTCGCCCTTGCTGCTTTCATGGGCGTCTGTGAGTGGTGTCTAAATAATGGTGGCCTGTTGATTGTGGCCTTCACATTCCCACAGCCTTGAGGTGATTCACTCAGCTGGAAATCAGTTGGACTGTTCCAACATGGAGGAACTTTTAGCTTCGTCTGTTCTCTCTCTCTCTCTCTCTCTCACACACACACACACACACACACACACACACACACACACACACATCGATCAACCATAACCTTAAAACCACTGACAGGTGAACTGAATAACATTGGTTATCCTGTTACAGTGGCACCTGTCAAGGGGTTGGATATTATTCAGCAAAAGAACAGCCACTTCTTCTTCAACTTGATGTGTTGAAGTAGAGAAAATGGCAAGTGTAAGGATCTGAGTGACTTGGAGAAATGCCAGCTCGTCATAGCTATGTGACTGGGTTTGATCATCTTTAAAATGACAGTTCATGTGGGGTGTTCCCAGTATTCTGAGGTTAGTACCTACCAAAAGTGCCCCAAGGAAGGCAAACCAGTGAACAAGCGATGGAGTCATGGGCACCCAAGGCATGGATACGTGAGGGGACTGAAAGCTAGCCCGTCTAGTCTGATCCCAGAAAAGAGCTACCAAAGCAGAAATTGCTGAAAAAGTTAATACTTGCTATGAAGGAAAGGTGTCAGAGAGACAGTGGAGCTTGCTGTGTATAGGATTGCATATCCACAGACTGGCCAGTGTGCTCTTGCTGGCTTATGTCCACTGATCTATGCAGACCCTACCTCACAGCTTACAGGATGACTTCAAGAGTCTTGGTCAGGTACCACAGGACACCTTCAGAGTTCTTGTTTGGTTTGACATCTCAGAGCTGTTTTTGTGGCATGAGGGGCACAATATTAGGTGGATGGTTTTCTGGTCGGTGCATGCACTGAGAGTCTAATTTTCTCAGCTTCCATAACTCTCGTCAGCCTGTCTTTTGATATGTTTGACTTATTATCTGAGCTAGTTAGTTGGTAATCGCTGCTACTCTTTCTGAATGGTCAGCTGGTTGTGGAAAGAACTGCTTATGTTTGTCGTGAGTAGTCTATAATTTCACAGCAAGAGAAGGTTTTCTGGAACAAACTCACCAAACATGCTAAAATATGAATGGCTTTTATAAGGTAGCCATAATTGTAGAGTCAGTTCAAATGATTAGCAACATCTGACTTAATTCCTTTAATCTCTGCCTGCTTACATGTTTGTGTGGCATTTATCTGTCCTTGATCCTGCAATCATCAGCCATCACAAATGTAAAGACACGTGAGCAGTGTTTGTGCACAGTTTGTGCTTACAAACAATGCAAGGTAGCCAATGTTTCACTCTGATAGTGTGAAAGGCTGTCCTCCCAATTAGCCCAAAAGCCTAACATGCGGAGTATGCGGATGAATTCATTGGCTCATCAAACCATGGGGTTAAAGTCTTGTCAGATGGCTGGCTGCTGCGTGTGTGCGCTCAAAATCTGTTTTCTCGTTTTGATTTATTATGTCTTTTGTCTCTGGAAAGTTCCCTTGGCAAATTCATAACAGTGTATATGAGATAAGGATATATAAGACCGACGAAACCAATCACTGTATATCTAAACGTAGTGTCTCTCATATTTAGATATAAGTAGTTTGTTTTTGAAACAAGTTCTCTCTCTCTCCAAACTGCGCGCGCTCGCGCTCCTCTCATCTCTTCCCTCTTTGCTTTTGGCCTTCCCAGGCTTTGCCTTTGTACCCGAATCACGTCCGCCCCCCGTCCCCTTCCCTGCGCCTTCCTAATGGACACATTTAGACTTACAAAGCTGGGCATAACAAGGTGCCGGTTTTAATCTCCATTATTTTTATTGTATCTGGTTGTGTTTTACTCTTTTTTTGTGTAATAATAACCTCTTCAGTATTCAAGAAGACCCGTTCCATGAGTGACTAAAGGCTGCTTCTTCTCATTAAAAAAATTGGACCAGTCTCAAGGTCTCTGCATAAGAAATGACAGACTAGTCTAGTGCAGAGGGTGGTGCATAAGTGTTCCTTGTATCTAAAAGGGTTGCTACAGTGTTCAGTATAGCCGGGAACTCTAGATTTCCTGGCTCAGAGAAGTCTGCTGCCAGCCTGAGAGTGTTCTTGTGCCATCTCAAGTCATAGGTTTGGGGATACAGGACTCCCACATTATGATAGCACTATTTTAACTACTGAGTGGATATTAAGTTCTTAACAGAGATGCACTGATCGATCGGCCGGTTTTCAGTATGATAGGTTGTGACCAGTGATTAGTCTCATAACCGATTCTGTGCTGGTCTCATTTAACCTACACTTGTGTACTTGTGACACACAACACAGCCACACACTTGAAGAGCACAGTGCTTTCACTAACATTAATTCAGAATTCAATTCATGTGTATATGGAGCTTCTAAATGCGTATTCTTTTCCCGGCCCTAGCGTTTGGCGCATGGCTCTGTTTGTTTTGGGGTTCTTGTGTGCCTCGGGTCTGTTTTATGAGTGTATGTTTTATTATTAGTTGATAAAAGCTCACAGTGCATGTTTTAACTTGTGTTGTACCATTTATGCCCAAGATTTAGCTAGGGGTGGGATTTCATGATACGATTCCATCACAATGCGTTGCGATACGTTGCATGTTGCAATGTCTTCTGTGGGGGTTCTGTTGGTTCTAAAATGAGGTTTTTTGTCATTATACAGTACTGTGCAAGTCTTAGGTCACCATAAGAGACATTTCTATACTGTATTAACAAATAAAAAAAGACAGCTTCTATAGGATACAGTGGCAAGTATTTAGGGTGACCTCCCCTTACATTTAAGCAATAGCAACATCTGGCAGCTTCATCAGGATGCCAAGTTCTGACCCTTCTACTGTTAAAAGAAGCTTGATAATGACTGGTCTTTTTGGAAGGGTAGCGGCAAAGGAACCAGGTGTTTTGGAAGGCCACAAGGTGAAAAGAATAAGATATGCTAAAGCTCGCAAAGATTGGAATGAAGATCAGTGGAAAAGAGAATTATGAAGTGATGACTCCAAGTTTGAGATTTTTGGGTCCAGTTGTCAACAATGTGTTATATGTGGTCATCAAATGCTAAAACAGCAAATCTAATGGAGGCCTAAGACTTATGCACAGTACTGTACAGGCAGTCCCCAGGTTATGAAAGATTTGTAACCTGATTCGTAACATTAAACAATTTATAAAAATGGAAAAAAGTGAAGAATTCCTTACCATCCATGGGATTTTCTCCCTTATTTGAATGCTTCAGTGCTTCACAGAAACAGTAGTCCCGGGTTTTTGTTTGTTTGTTTGTTTTTTGGTCTAGTAATTGACAAGGTTTGTACTGTAAATATGCCCAACTTTTAACTGGGATGTTAATGAAATAATGAAAAAGTGCGTATAATTGTGAATTTAAAATAACTGAAACAAATGAACAAATGAACAGTTTATGGCTATTTTTTAATGTTTCAACCAATTGAAATCCTTTCTGATTTAGTAGGCTGTATCATCTGTTATATCTTTCCATCTTCTTGAACATTTTTTATATTGTGTAGCATTTGTAAACACACAGTGGGAAACATATAAAGATATATATATTTTTTTAAGTATTACCAGCATTTTAGAAAAAGGACAAAACCGAAATAATCGACATGGGCAAGACTGATGGTTGATGGTTCTGAATGTTGGTTTTGATTCATTTTTAGGTTAATTGCCCATCCCTAGTCTGTAGGCCATTTGTGCTAGCATGAGGTAATAACTGCTGAGAAGAATGTAAAGGATAATGTCGCAGTGGATAACGGTATCTGCTAAATGCAGTAATTGCTGTACATGTACAATAATGATAATTTGCCATTATTACATTCTTAGGAGAGTGCAATTGGACATAAATCGTGTACTAAACGCATTTTTAAAATTTCAGTTACACTAAATGGTTCTGGTTCGAATTTTACTTGCACCATGGGTTCCAGCTTTAAAATACCTCACTGTATTCTAACTTTTAAGGAACCCAGATTTTGGAGTTGTGGGAATTGTGAATTTGATTGCGCTTGAACTTTTCCCATGCAGAGACTCAACTTCCTAGTTTCCACATGGTCAACATTAGTAGTCATTCATTAAGGAGAACGTCTTAATCACTGAAGAGAGATTCTCACAGAGAACAGAAAGCTGAACTGAACAGCTTTAATCTGCTATGGTAACATGTGCCCTGATTTGCCTCAGAGATATTCAGTTAGCACAGAACTGCTGACTGAACTTCTCACAGATAGCACCTGTTTTTCTCGATACCCTTTCCTCCCTGTAAAAGTCTGATAGACATTTTAATTCTTTTAAACATTTATTTATTGAAAAGAGCGAAATATATTTGAAAGGTATGATATAATTGTGTCTGACGAGACTAATAAAACTAAGTAAATATGTACAAAATTACATAGAATCTTAAACTACTTATTACAATATGAAATTTGCTATTATATTTAAGATATTTTTCACTTGTGCTGGTGGAACAGAAACTCAGAGAATTGTCAGATACTGCTTATCAAACATGCTCAGTTTGTTTTTCCACGTTTTTATCTGTTGAGATGTGTTTGTCATTTCAGCAGAAATCCTTGTTAGTCTAAGCTGCTCCTGTGGAATGTCAGTGCATTTGTATTACTGCCAGTGCCACTCAGTCGTCATGAAAATCTCTGAATATCAGTAGCTGCTTTACAACATCACCTTTGACTTCAGTTGGGATGAGACAAATTTTTGTCTTAAGTGTTGGGTATAGGAAGAGCCTTTACAAACATGCATAACCTTAACATAAACAAATCTTTCCCATGGGTGGTTTATCAACTCTGCAAGTTCACCCTCCAACAGCTGGTTAAGTACCGTATTTTTCGGGCTATAAAGCGCACCGGGTTATAAGGCACATTAAATGAAACAAAACTCTTACGTTCCCTCAGAAGCTCAGTTTGGTCTTTACCTGGCTCAGGGCGTCTTCTTGCTTCCTCCACTTCCGTATCATTGATTCGTTAATGTTGGATTCTCTCACAGCTGCTCTATGTCCATGTTGTACTGCATGACTGATAGCGTTGAGTTTGAATCCGATTTCGAAAATAATAATGAATCACTACCCTAATGCTGAAGCACCTACCGTATTAACTTTACTCCGCGATGCCTTGCGCCTACGGGTTTTTGCCGTAAGCTTTTCGTAACTTACCAAGCCGTGCTAAAAACATTTTGACAGATTTCTTAGCGCCGTGTACCATCTACAATCGTTCGAGGTCAGAAAGCAGCAACCAGAAATTAATTCATACATTTGACGCAACCGCATTTTACGGTGAGCTCCTCGATTTTTGAGAAAATTAGAGGATTTTTAAAGTGTGCCTTATGGTCCCGAAAAATACGGTAAGTAATTCTGATATACCTGGTGTTTATATACGTGTGTGTATGTATATAATATGTAATCTCTGTATGATGTAAGCTGGGGGGGTATAGCTGCGAAGGATGGGCCGATCATCATATTAAACTCTGTGGATTAAGAATGGATGTCACTCAAGTTCTAATGCGTGTGAACAGACTATCGAATACTTTTGGCATATAGTATATATACACATTTCATGTGAAAATACCATTATGTCCATGCAATTTCAAGGAAACGAGATGTCGTGAAGCAAAACCTAAAAGTGCTTTTTCTTATGGGGCAATCTCAGTTTGCTTATAAAGGCCTTTTCAGACTCAGTAACGGTTTTTATGCATGAAAAACCGGGTGCTATTTTTGACATAGTGGGACCTTCACTTAACCATCGATGCATTTTTTTTTGTCAAAACACTCCGCGTTTGCTTTCTTCTTTAATTTTCCCTAACATTCCACATTCCCTTAACATGAATGTCCCTTTTTCACATCACAAATTCAAAAAAAACAAAGACATGATTGAAGATTAGTGCAGGAAGTTATAGTTTGTGTTGTGTTGTGGCCATGAACAGATTAAAATGCACTTAAATAAACAAGAAAACGGTTCTGTACATGCATTTTTTTGTCGTCCGTAAAAATCGGACTGTGCAGAAAGGCCTTAAGTCTCCTTAAAAGTAAGTTACTGCACATCTGCTGGAGCTTCAGATCTCAGCCTATTTCTCTCCTGAAGTATTCTTGCATGATTCTGAATCTTATCTGAAAGTGAGTGGTTGCCCTAGGCAGTCTTGCAGCTTTGCTAATCAGAGCAGTTTTCAGATCACTTGCTCATTAATGGAGTCATTATGCTTTCTGCTGACAATGGCACATTCATTCCCTGACAGTGTCTTTATTGCATCCGGATTGCTGAGCACAACCTGATGATGACCTGGTCACTCTAAGTGTAAGAGAACTTGATATACTTATACTGTATGTGGGTGCCATTCTAATTACTCCAGTCCAAATGACAAGCGTGCTGTGGCTTAGAAATAACTTGACTGATGCCTAACTGATCAGTGACGTCCTGATGAAAAGTTCCAAGGCCTAAAGGGACTGTGCGATTTCTCACTAATGATCTCTCCAGTGATGAGTCCAATTCAGAACACAATTACAAGTGCCAAGTGGATTACGCACAGGAATCAAAAAGACTCATAAACCACCAATAACCATCCAGCTAAAGTCCTTGCAGAAATTGAAATCTTGTATTATCATTGCACTACTATTGGATATGTGGCTCAAAAATGCCAAGTACTCCTCCAGTTTCTTTGACACCAACATGCCACTTATAGCTTAAACCATACTTGTAACTTCATTGAAATTTTGGCCCAGGTTCCAATTAGCTTGGGTTTTAAGAAGACTATTTAACTCTTTTAAACATGCTACATTTTCTTTTATCAATCCAATGAAAGTTCAATGAAAAACATGTTTTGATACTCATTATGCTGCCAGTGGAGTTGCCAGATGGCACACATCAGTAAAAATGTGTCACATTACACACATTTCCATGTGCGATCCTTTATAAATCCCATGTGTATATTAGGCTTGCTTTGTACACACAACATTAAAACGTACCTAACCTTCTGTTAGTGGTATATGAAAATGCCAAACGTCTGAGAACATAGGAAATGAGCAGTACTGGTCACTGGCTTCATTTGACTCTTTACCCCAAAACCATGCAGGACTTTTGCTTCCCAATTTCGTGAATCTGAATTTGCAGATGGCACAATCTGCAAGCATTTTAGCATTCGCTTATGCATGGCCCTGCCTGAAAGCTCTGATAAGCAGACTGGAATAAATAAAGTGGAGGAAGCTTATGAGAGCAGAGTCACATTGAGGTGATGGAGTGAGCAGATCAGAGCTAGAGCAGAACCAGGACTGTATCACGTCTGAACAGGTGTTCTAGAAAGACAGACGCACAGGTTGCAGTCACAAAAGAGCCTTTTCAGCCTGCTTTTCTCCTCTCTTCTTGAGTTTCGAAACTGTTACAGCTGTCACACAAGGAATTTGGTTCCAGCAACCCCTCTGTCTTTCTTTAGCAATGAAGAATTTCCATTAAAAGTTGAATAATAATGTTTCTGTTTGCTGTCATTTATAATTAAGAAAGAGAATCGGACAAAATCTGAATAGGCAGATCATGTGTTAAAAAATATATAGCAATATAGCAATCGGTGCATCGCTACTTTGCACACCACCTCTAACACTGTACTAACATTGCAGTGTTATTTAGTGTTTTGTAGATGCTTTATCATCACGTTGTGAAAATGAAAGAAAAATGTGCAAATTAGAAAGTAGATAGTGACATAATCTAACTACTATCACTCTAACTAGCTTTTTATATCACTCATTAGCTGCACACACAAATATACATGTAGCTGTTTTTTCTATGGAACACATTCTGCATGTCAGTGTGACAAAAAGCAATGCAATAAATTACAAGATTAGATTACAGACTTATCTCAGGTGGTCAGTTATTACACACAGACACGCACACGCTCAGACACTATTGCTCGCAATTGCGTTTGGTCTCAGGATTAATGAGGAAGTGAATATTGCGGATTAAAGTTCACAGTTTACTTTGTCAGATAACTATATATTTGTCTTCTTCTTAGCACATCTTTAAATGCATATAAAATATGCAAAAGTCTGGGCATTCCCTACCTAAATTACAGTGTGTTCAGTTTCTAACGGCTAAGATGTTAACACGCCTTACGCAGGGAACATGATTAAATATGACATTTATTAATCAAATTGTAATAAAGTTGATTAATCAAGTTGATTAAAGATCTTGGTACTAATGGAGGATCTGGGGAGTCCTAATATTGTTTTTGAGCCTAATTTTATTTGTAATTTTTGAAGGCTGCTCAGGAAATGCATTATGGTATGAATGTCACTGCCTTTTTTGTAAATTCGTCACCAAACGTCCAAAAATAGCCATGAAACAGAGGTAGGTGAGATAACAAAGTTACGTTTGTTTTAAATTTTGACTTTGTTGAAATGGGGGAGAGTGTTTTGAAATACTTTCATAACATACTTCCTTGATATTATGATTCAAAGTAGCACAAATCACATTTGGAAAAAAATGATCCAATTCCACCTGGCTCTAGTACTACGTATCGCAAGCGTTGTGGAACTTGGCTACATCTATTTATATTCTGTCCTCAATTTCAGCAGTGCTTAATGCTGTGTGACAGAGCTTCAGGCCTGTGTATGTTTGCTGTATGGATTGTTTTCTTTGATCTAATTTCATTTATCTGTCTCTTGCTGTACATCTGATCTAATCTACTTAACAATTTGCTGCAAACTAAGCTGATTATGAGCCTTATACCCACACTGAAGAAAACGATGTACGCGGTTGAGTCATAGTGCTATTTTTAATTCGAAATCATAAAGAACACTGTATTCTGTTTAAGATCAAGCTTCATTTAACACACTTACAACCGTGCAAATAGCTTTTTACACTCCTTGCTTGCTAGAGTGAAGCCTTTTGTGAAAGAACACGCTAAGCTCTGAGGGGTTGTGTGAGTCAGAAGATGGTCATAATCCACCATGTCTGTCAGTTTGGGTTTTGTACAGCAGCTTTTGGGGAGGTGGATTTGCTATTTTTATGTTTATGATAATGGACATGGCAGTGGTGATGAATTATAGGAGAGTGTGCTAATTGGCTTTCCACAATATTTTTTTCCATCAAATACATCAAAATTTTTTTAGATTTGCTTAGCAGTTTCATTTTTTCTGCCCTCAGGTATTTACTGTGCATGTTAACGACAAACCTGGCAAGTCTGTTTGTCAGAGGTGGACTTGGGTGGTCTTGTCACGTCCTTACATGGGAGTTATTTATCACTTCAGGACTCAGAAACTGCTGAAAAATATTCCTGTCCTCCACTGACAGTCAGCCTACTATGTCTTGCACGAATAATGTTCCACAGAGACAGCAGTGCCACCAAAACCAGACGAACCAGGGCAGCTGTTGGGATATGGCAGCCAGGCACCAATCTGTCATTAATGGTGAAAGTGTATGTGTGTCTCTGACTCAGACAGAGCAGTCAGCAGGGGTCCAGACATGGCCTGGTTTGAGCAAAAAGCAGCTAAAGATGCGTTCGATTGTTTCCAATTATTCACCGGTTGTAAATGATAAAAGGTAGCGGCACCCCAGATGGTGTCTTTGACCAGTAATCAGACACAGGCTCATTCCTCAGGTTCCTGAAGTAAAATGGTGAATCAGAAGCCAAGCATGTACACTAGCAGCATTGTTCCTGTAGATACTCCGCACACACTTTCTCATTTAATACGTAAGAAGTTATCTTAGCGTTGGAAGTTCAGCTCAGAATAGTTTAGCTAAGCATAAATGAATATTTTAGCATTTCATTTTAAATTTCATTAGGTCTATTAATAAGTTTACTTTTTTTAGGAGGCGTACCTCACAAGTGCAGCTGGTAATACAGTTAAGACCTGTTATTAAGATCTTCCTCTTTCTGTAACCGGTGTGGATAGTACTTGTCCATATTCTTATGTTCATTTTTTTCTTATCAGGCCAATTGTTCTTTTGTTAAGGGATATTCCAGTCATGCTGTTGTGGGGACTGTGGACTTTCTGATTGGCCCTCCCAGCCAGTTACAGTGGTGCTTGAAAGTTTGTCATATTTTCTGCATAAATATGACCTAAAACATCATCAGATTTTCAAATCCTAAAAGTAGATCAAGAGAACCCAGTTAAACAAATGAGACAAAAATATTATACTTTGGTCATTTATTTCTTGGGGAAAATGATCCAATATGACATATTAGTGAGTGGCAAAAGTATGTGAAAGGTCTAGGATTAGCAGTTAATTTGAAGGTGAAACTAGTCAGGTGTTTTCAGTCAATGGGATGACAATCAGGTGTGAGTGGGCAGCCTGGTTTATTTAAAGAACAGGGATCTATCAAAGTCTGCTCTTCACAACACGTTTGTGGAAGTGTATCATGGCACGAACAAAGGAGATTTCTGAGGACCTCAGAAAAAGAGTTGTTGATTCCCATCAAGCTGGAAAAGTCTAAAGAGTATGGACTCCACCAATCCACAGTCAGACAGATTGTGTACAAATGGAGGAAATTCAAGACCATTGTTACCCTCCCCAGGAGTGGTTGACCAACAAAGATCAGTCCAAGAGCAAGGTGTGTAATAGTTGGCGAGGTTACAAAGGACCCCAGGGTAATGTCTAAGCAACTGAAGAACATTGCTGCTCGTCTGCAGTTTGGACAAGCCAGAAGGCTATTGTAAAAAAATTTTTTGGTTTTGTGGACGGATGAGACCAAAATAGAACTAGAAAAGCGTTATGTTTGGAGAAAGGAAAACATTGCATTCCAGCATAAGAACCTTATCCCACCTGTGAAACATGGTTCACATACTTTTGCCACTCGCTAATATGTAATATTGGATCATTTTCCTCAATAAATAAATGACCAAGTATAATATTTTTGTCTCATTTGTTTAACTGGGCTTTTATCTGCTTTTATGACTTGTGTGAAAATCTGATGATGTTTTAGGTCATATTTATGCAGAAATATAGAAAATTCTAAAGGGTTCACAAACTTTCACGCACCACTGTATTTGCACATTGGGCAGGGCTTTGCATCTCCATGGTTCCTCTATTTACATACTGTGGTGCATGTTTTACTCAGGATACTAAACTATTGGAAGGAAGTGGAGGGTGAACATAGAGGCGAAATACCATGTAAAAAGACTTACATTGCTAACATGATCAGCAGACTTATCAGTTTCATTTGTTAATCAATTTTTGATCACCATTTGATAAAAAACTGAGTAAGTGAGGTGTGTGTGTGTGTGTGTGTGTGTGTGTGCGTGCGTACAAAAACTATTTTTGGTTAGGACCACCACAGAGCAGGTATTTTTTGGGTGGTGGATCATTCTCAGTGGTGGCGTGTTAGTGTGTGTTGAAGTGGTATGAGTGGATCAGACTGGAGGTTTTGAACACTCATGCACTATCCAGTCTATTAGACACAGCTACATTGTATGTCCAACTTGAATCATTCGGTTATTTGTCATTACTTAAGCTGTATGTGAAATAATCTGATAATAACAAATATATGATAAATTACTATTAATACTGTTTTCAGTGTGGTAATGAACACTGCCTGAAGGGGTTTGGAGATTTTTCTTTATATCAGGTTACTAATAAATGACAAGTGGCAAGAAGAGTGGCACAGCAAAATAGACAACAAACTTCATGAGATTAAAGGACATTCATGACATTCAAGGGACAGTCTAGAAGATGGAAAACCGGGCATATCAGGCAGCCTGCACAAGATTGCACATTGGACATTCACATCTGACAGACAAACATCTCCTCACAAGAGAAGACAAATCATTTTGCCTAGGATGCAACATTGTTCTGTCGATTAAGCACATATTGATTGTGAATGCACTGTTCTAAGTCTGTAGAGACTGTTTTGCTCAGCAGAATCTATGCAAGCCATGTTCAAAAACACCTAACTGAGAGGAATCGTGAACTAAGACACTTGTGATAACTATGATGATTACTATACTAGAGAGCAAAGGAAATCAAATAGTATGCCAATGATATAGCCAATTTTTGTTTTGAGGTGGTAATAATTTTATATCATATTCTATCCTTCTATCAGGTGCATTTTACAGAATTTATGTTCCACCAAATCCAGTAAAGTGGAATATTGCACAGTGTACACAGAAAGATTAAGTGCTGAGTTAACTGTCCTGAAATAACTTGCATACACAGTAGATCTTACAATAGTTATTTCCTGTTTACATTTTTAAGTTGTTGTTGCCTAACATATCTCATCAAAACACGTCTCATAACCATTTTGGCCAAATGAGGTCTTGTGTAGCAAAAGCCTACAGAAGTAAAAGTGTTACTAAAATCGTATTTGATTAATTTAAATGTAAATTGTTTCCAAAAGATGCTCATTGAAGTATGAATCTAATTCAAAATGCCATTCTGCTATGCATCTAGTGTTTTCCACCATCGTTTTCCTCCCCTGTCTTGTATGAATTTAAAACAGGGGTGAAATTCGGCCAGAACAGTCCAGTACTGTGTATTGCTAAAAGATGTAGAGGAGGTATGCAGTACCGGAAAGAGGAGAGGGTAGCTGCCACATTCAAAACAAGTCACGGTTGGACTTTTAGCTAGAAAACACATCTAATAACGTCAACTTCTAATCAGTTGCTAAGTTGTTCTGAATTGCTTCTGAACTGTCCGTGTGTTTTGATTCGTGCAGGACAGAGTCCAGCTGCCGTTCATCACTGTAAGTTAGGGTTAGCGCCAGCTTCCCGTGCCGCAGGGTGACTAATATCCAGTGTTATGGGGATTTGGCAGGCAGAAGTTTGTTGAAAAATCTCCCAAATAAAATGTGTAGTAGATTAAGTTGTGATATTTTATGATGTTCTCTTTTATTCAAACAACTAGGAAGTGAAATGCCTCTTCTAAAGAGAAAACAGAAGTGATAAACAACGCAGCCGCTCAGGTGGGGTTGCCAGATCCTGCAAGAGTAAGCATCCAGGTCTGTGGCAATAAGCTCAGAAGAAGCAAGTTGGCTAAAAAAAATTATTAAATTTAAATGCGGAATGCAGGACACCTACTACAATGTTTGAGTGACCACCTGATTAGTTAGAATAATAATAATAATAATAATAATAATAATAACAGTAATAATAATATTGATGATGAAGATGATAATAATAATAACTATATTGTATATTTTCTTTTAACTTTAGAGGTTGAACAAAACCTGCTTGCAGGACTATTGGAGAGATCAGGGAGTAAGAACAAACAAGTAACTATACTGTAGAAACAATCCCCAAAAACCTGCCACAACAATTACCAATATTTTTAAGTGATATTATAGAAAAAAGCCTAAAGTCGCTTAACCCTTTATAGAAGAATACCAAGAACACACAAAAATAATAATAACGCAGAAAACAATAATTCGTTTTCTTTTATTTGTTTAAGAGAAAAATCAGAAATGCTGAAACTGTACACAGTGTCAAGAGCTTCAAATTACATTTTTTTAAGGATGCATGAAGCTGAGAGGAGGTGAACAATATGAAGCAATGAAGGTTGTGGTAGTAGTACCAGCAAGAATTTAAAACTACTTTCACCCCTGATTTACAGTGATATTAATTTTATGTCATCAGTTATAGTAGGACTGTAAGTAGCTAAAGAAAAGGGTCATTATTGGCAAACATCACAGATGTTAGCACTTCAAATGCGTTCACTGCTACATCTACTTTTATAATAATCTCACTGCTGGATTGATGGAAGTTTGATTGATGTAAACGTCCTGTGAGTTATAATGTGGCTGTTCAGAAATATTACCTCCAAATCAGATATGTTTGGATTTCTGTACCACATTTGAAAGTCTAGTTCAGAAGTGAAAATGGGTGATTCCTTGTATGCCTTTGCAGCTCAGGCTGTTATGAGAACGGTGAATCTGAGCCATTTTCACCTGCGGTGTGAATGTTATTTTTGCATGTTGAATGTATGCATGTACAATTTGGCGTTGCGTCAGTTGGTGCACTTCTTAACGCCCTGGTGGGTAAATCTTACTTTGGAATTCTGAACATCTGGGGAGCATCATTAATAAGTCATAAATTCCACCATCTGTCCCATAATAGCAAGCTATCAGAAGCACAGTCTGGCCAGATCCGAAGTGCCACTAGAGGTATGCAATGCATCACAAGTCTTCAGTTATAACTTCAAGCTCAAGCAGAGACTTGATCTGTGTTGTCAATGCAAGTTATCCTGTTGAACCCCCACTTACTCTGGTCAGGGTTGTGGGGGATGGTGTTGTGCCTAACCTGGAATTCATTGGGTGCAAACCTTTTGTAAACCCACCACCTAACCTGAAGTGTAAAGCCACACCTGGGATTTGAACCCAAGCATCTTGGAAACTGCAGTTCAGAAGCTGGCTCTTACCACTGAGGCCCTGGAGCTGCTGGTATAAAACATCCTCTGTTGAAAAAACTTTGTATTTTCAAAATTCAGCATGCTAATGGATGCACACCCTGGTAAGCAGCGAGCTTGGAAATGTGTGGCCTTAAAATTCTAATTTATGTACTATGCTGCAGGTCATCTGTTTCAGGCAAAGTAAATGAGAAATGACATTTTCATTACCACACTACTAATTTGGAGGCCTGCAAGATGGGCTGAATTGTAGCCTGGGCCAGGTGTGCAGCCCCTGCTCTCATTAGCAGTATGCCTGGCTTGACACTTGTGCCAAGATGCTCTGCCTTCCTTCAATAAGCAGCATTGGATCAGTAAAGAGTATGTTATAAGCAATTAATAAATATGGGATGAATAAGAGATCCACACATTAAGCTGAGGCTCCTGAGCTCAGCTTGTGATGTTTTTTGAATGTAGAGATTTTGGGAAAGAGAGTCTCTACATTTCACTTAAGAACAGGTGATTAATGACTTGATCCATAAAAAACACCTGCATGTGTCAGAGTTCCAATGGAACAAACGATGCAAGATTACAAATAGGTCTGAGGAAGTAGAGGTCTTATGATGGACTAGGTGCCATCCAGGACACCATTATAGCTGTACTGTGTTCTCTGGGGTAGGTGCTGGACCTATAGCAAACCATCCATATAAAGCTGCGGTTAAAATGTGAAAAAATAAGAATAAAGTCAGTGCCTGCTTTTAAGGTTGTAGCTGTTGTGCAGTTGTTTGGCTTTTTTCTTAGTTTGGGATGGTGAAAAGCAAACAAACAAAATCAATTTTATCCCATCTCAAATAAGATAATATTTCCGAAGACATACAGTGGGGCAAAAAAGTATTTGGTCAGCCACTGATTGTGCAAGTTCTCCTACTTAGAAAGATGAGAGAAGTCTGTAGTTTTCATTATAGGTACACTTCAACTATGAGAGACAAAATGAGAAAAAAAAATCCGGGAAATCACATTGTAGGATTTGTAAAGAATTTAATTGTAACATTATGGTGGAAAATAAGTATTTGGTCAATAACAAAAGTTCAACTCAATACTTTGTAACATAATCTTTGCTGGCAATGACAGAGGGTCAAACATTTCCTGTAAGTCTTCACCAGTTTGCACACACTGTAGCTGGTATTTTGGCCCATTCCTCCATGCAGAATTTTTCTCCTCTAGAGCAGTGATGTGATGTTTGCCATGGAGCCCCAGATCGAGGGAGATTGTCAATGGTCTTGTATGTCTTACAATTGCTCCACACTTGATTTATTCACAACCAACCTGCTTGCCTATGTAGATTCACTCTTATCTGGTGCAGGTCTAGAATTTTCTTCCTGGTGTCCTTCGACAGCTCTTGAGGTCTTTGGCCATGGTTGAGTTTGGAGTCTTGACTGTTTTTTGAGGCTGTGGACAGGTGTCTTTTAACAGATAACGAGGTCAAACAGGTGCCATTAATACAGGTAACGAGAGTGGAGGACAGAAGCAGCCATCTTAAAGAAGAAGTTACAGGTCTGTGAGGGCCAGAAATCTTGCTTGTTTGTGGGTGAACCCAATACTTATTTTTCACCATGATTTACAGTTAAATTCTTTAAAAATCCTACAATGTGATTTCCTGGATTTTTGTTTCTCATTTTGTCTCTCATAGTTGAAGTGTACCTATGATGAAAATTACAGACCTCTCTCATCTTTCTAAGTAGGAGAACTTGCACAATCAGTGGCTGACTAAATACTTTTTTGCCCCACTGTGGGTTAGGTTTAAATTTTATGAACAAAAATCACAAATAATGGGTATTTGAATTCATGTTATGCTGGTATAAAGAGATTTTTTCGCATTTGCAATAGTAGCCAGGTCAAGGTGTTCTCTACACTTTTTCTCACTCTCAGAGTTGGTGTTCTGTGTTCAGGCTTACATAAGGGTGAAGGGTGTTATTTTTTTATTTTAGCACGAACATGCAAAAAAGTTCAGTGTAGTGGAGTTCAGTGTTTTCAGTTTCATGAATAGGGTTAATAGACTGTGTGAAGGACAATTTAGTGCAAGAATTAGATCCTGCTTTTAATTAAAAGGCTAGTGGCATGGAAATGAAAGGAAGTAGAGTGCTTGAGCTCAATTTTGTTTAGACAGGTGTACTTGGAGCAGGCACTGAATGCACTTAATAATCAATAAATCAGTTTTTGTCAGTAATCTGATTAATGGGTTTACATGCACTTGGGTAGGTAATCCGATAATGGGAAAACTCTGGGTTTACATGAGTCAGGCAGTAATCGGATTTCTTCTTTGCAGTCAGCCAATAATCTCACAGAAGGATGTGATGTAAACTTCAAATTTAATCTTATATTAAAATTCATTATTAAATTCTTAATTTCCTCGAGCAAATACTGCATTTTAGAGATCCCCAAAAGTGTTTGGTAGTCGTTTCGCAAATACTAAGTTTAATTCTAGGGTTGCCAGATCCAGTGAGTGAAACGGATTTCTTAATCTGATTTCTGGATCAGTGTGTGCTGTTTACATGACCACTTGAATAATCAGATGACTGGAGAAATCCAATTATGATCAGATTATTAAGTGAATGTAAATGAACTCAATGACTGAAGCTAGTATTTGATTGTCTGTCCAGGAGAAATGCTGCTTCTTGGGTAGGGTATATTTTAAAAACAGGGTTTTTTTGGTTGTTTGTTTTTGTTTTTGTGTTGTTGTTGTTTTTTGTATTTTTTTTACATTTTTTATCAAACACCAAATGTGTCACAGCTTCCCGCTGTAGAATAATATAACATGTCTGGCATCTCGGTCATCTACAAGTTCCTTAATAATAGTTCCTGCATGATTGCTAGAGTTTTTAGTTCTTTGCCATTTCATTAGCTCGTCTGAGATTGAAGGGTAGCCTGTATTGGTTTGAAGATAGGAGAATAGACAGTACAAAAAGATAGCTTCAGAGAAACTTGCGCTCATTTTGTCGTGGTGCTTGAAAGTTTGTGAATCCTTTAGAATTTTGTGTATTTCTGCATGTATTTTCACATGGTGAAAACCATGCAAACTCTCAGTAAAGACTAGTCAGGATTGGCAGTTGACCAAGTGATACAAAGTGACATGAAGTGAGAAAAAGCCGGTACTTGTGTCATAGGTGGATCTTTTTGTAGACCTTTGCAGTTGCATGGTTTTATAGAGCCAGTCTGAGCCAAGTGGTGTATGGGTCTTCACAAATCTCTGAATGGTTGAAGAGATGAGCAGACTGAACAAACTGATGTGCAGTGAACGCCACGCAATTGTACTTCCCACACTGATTTTGCTGTGCTGCTCCTCCAGCGTTATTTTTACATCTGCCATGTTGCATTAAAGTATGAACACAGATGCCAAAGCATTTCTCACGCACTGTTTCCCATTGGCCGTCAGAAATGCTCTCAATTAGTGGCTTTGTGAGTCTGCATCCTAGAACACAGTTAGAATTAGAGTCATGGCACAGATAGCTTTCTCTTCCTCTGCAAATCACACCTCTTCTGTCTCATTGAATTCCACTGTAAGCAATAAGCTAACTTATTGTTAATGATGTTTACATGAGCTGTTTTTCTCCCAGCATAATGTGACATAATGATTGCCCATATTTTATCCCAACCACTGTTAACAGCAGCTTTTTGCTAAAACACGTCATTGCATCGGTGTCCTGAGGTATTTCGGTTGGGGGACTACAGACACTCTCTGAAATGTCAGCCGAATGATTTCCCTGTGGCAGTAATACTTGAGTCACAGTATACTTCCTTTTGAGACCCATTGCAATTGCGTTGCTGTATGAGAGAATTATTTCGGTTATGTGTAATCGTGGCTTAAAGGAATAATGTTTAAGCACTTCATTTTTTTTTTTTTCTTTAACCCTCTTTATTTCTTTCTAACAAGTACAATTGGATCAAACTGGAATCCCATGGGCTTTTCTGGCTCTCAGTTTACAAGCAAGGAAAATAGAAAATGCTCACAAATAAAATATTTTCTCAACCAGGCTGTGTGCATTGCTATACTGTCAGCATATTTTAAAAGTGGCACAGTGCTTTCAGTGTATGGCGAGGACTGAAAATGGTGTGGCTTTCAATTACGCTTAAGTATTTTCTTTAGATGTTTATTACAGAGCATTCACAACCAACATTTTGGTAGTCAATACAAATGCTTGTAAACTCTAGTAATTATCAATTATTCTGATGGACGAGTGTCATCTGCATATATTCCATGACAGTTGGAGAATTGTCTCTCTCTAACCATCCTCCTTACTGTACATGAAGGGGGTGGAATACATTTGTGTCCTAGTCCAAGCAGGTTCATTACAGCGCTGGTGGTTTGTAAATGCTTAATCATAGCCCTGACAGTAATCATATGATATTAGCATTTTCACATGTGTAGTGGTATGTAGTGGTGTAATACCCATTTCCTGATTTCTTAAGGTCAACATACCTTACATACCGCTTATATTTTCCCAATCTTAATAAACGATTGAGGGAATATGGCTTGTCAAGCTATTCTGCTATATCCATGTCCCATTGAAGAAATCTCTTTTGTTTCTTCATTGACTAGTTGAATGAGTCCTGGTGTGAGACGCTGTGCATCGTAGATGATCTGACCCAGAAATACTCAAAGACCTGTGCCCCAAAAGTTTGTTGACATTCCACATTTCCACTATTTGGACTGGAACACTGAAGCTGCCCATGGATATTTTTCATAATGTATAGGTTCATAATGTATAGATGGAGAACCTTTGCTTAGAAGTAGCCATTTTTTTCTCCTGGCCAAGCCAGAGCAGCATAAATGATTCACACTGACTCACAAAGAATAGAGTTTCAGACGACAGCAGAGCTGACATGCTATAATACATGTTCATATTTCACAGTGGGTTCAGAACAAAGATCTATTTAGTTCTTGTCCCTCTCCAACAGTCAGTAACTGCAGCTAATTCTGGTGCAACATTTGGGAACTCTGTCAGTCATTACACTTTCAATGTTTAAAAAAAGTTAAACAGCAGGAAGGCCTAACCCCAATCCTGTGTCTTCCTCACTAAACTTCTGTGAGTTGGGTGCTTGAAAACACACTCGATGGCCATCTAATATCTAAAGTGCTTTTTGCCTTACCGGCAAATTGTGTTACATTTTCTCACCTAGTCACCACTGTAATCCCAGGATAAATATCAGGGTCAATTTGACCACCAGGTGCTTTTTTGCCTTAAACTGAGAAAGAGGTGTCTATCTGCTAAATGCTGTAAATGGAGACCTGTGGGTAGAAGTGAGTAGAAAATCATTTACTAGGTCATGTTTGCTCTCTGCATCTCTGTTCTCTTTGGTGTGTTCTTACAAACCATATAGGCTATATTTTGTTAGGAACATGAATTATGAATTAGGTGTAATAATAAGCTGCATCGTCTACTGTGTGATGCTTCACTGGTTATTAACTGCTGTCAATATTCAGAAAAGAAACTCAGTAACAAAGATTCTAGATATATCTGCAAGGCCTCCAGTGTGTATGCGAAACATACCTTAAAAACAAACTCCTAGCTTGTAATGAGGAAATGTTTTGCAAGGATTTGTAGAAAAAATGGTGGTAAAAGATGAAGAAATATTTAAATTAGGGAAGAACGATTTTGGTTGGGCGAGAGGGGAATCGCATTGCAGTGTAGTAGAGTCTTGGATTTGAAGATATTTTAAAACAAAGTTAAAGTTAGAACAGTTGAGGGGGAATGTTCTACAAGGTTTGCAGGGAAAATGTTAACAAGGCAGACAAAAGTGGTACTTTTCTGTCGGAGTTACGTATAGAAAACAGTCATTCAACTGACACAGCAAAACCCCTCAGTTTATAGCAGTACCTTTTATACCTTATAGCAGTGAAAAAACCGTTAGTGCATCTGGACCACAGGACGTGTGCATATGACAGGTGAACAGTGAAGCCGATTTCAAACTGACCAAGTAACAGCATATCAGATGGTTAAGAGAGAAAGAGCTTTCACAGACTATCTATTGTACGTGCAATTACACTTATACATGCAAAGGATAATGTTAAGATCATTTATAGCTTTAACGCAAATGTAGGTCTATTCATAATAAAACAGAGGTACATCTCAGTGGTAAGAATTTTAGCAGTTTTACTTAAAGGCGTTGTTTCAATCAATAGGTTTACCACTATGAAGTGTTATGGGAATCTTATAACAGACAATTAAAATAAGCGATTAGATAACTTTAGTTAAATATATTAGGTTGTGTGTGCTTATGTGAATAAAACTTTAAAATACAAATATTTGTTTGGGTCAGTAGAAATTTTGGTTCAGGGTAGTGAACTTTCTGGTACTTTCCAGACTGGAAAAGTTGAAGTTCATGTTGAACCCTGCAAGCTTTAAGTTCTTCATTGATTTCTCATTTCCTGATGTACTGTTCTGGTTAATGTACAGTTCAACATAATAGTGCTTCAGTTATTGCAGCCAAATAGTGCAGCAGTCTTTACTTTCTCATCATAAAAAAGCTACAGCTAAGTGTCCCCTTGATGGACGACGTGAAGGTTGGTGAACGTTTGCATTTATGAACACTGTTGAGGAAAAACCCTTTTGGTCTGGGAGTGAGGTGTTAATAGGTGTGGATACTTTGGCAAACAAATCATGATACAATGCCTTTGCAGTTTGATAGTACATTGCTAATATAACTTACCAGCATTTTATAAGGGAATTATATAATCTGAGCTTTCTGTGCCCAAAAAGAAGGAAACATGTTGAAAATATATATTAACATTTAATAAGTTACTTATTATAGTGATTAACAATGAAACGAGAATGTCCTTGACAGCTTACAATACCCATGATTGTACCGAAAGTGTATTAAAATGTTAATACATTGCATCGATACCACAGTTATTACCCACACCTGTGTGCAGCACAGTTTAGAGATGGAAGCCTGTAGTCCAGCACAATTTGGTGATTACTTACTAAACATGTTAATTAACTGGTTAATTTAGTCAGGTGTCTCTGAGCAGAGAAATGACTGACCTGTGCAGTGAAATTAGATCATAGTCACCAGCCTGTATGTGGCTGGCTACTACTTGCTCAAACCGCTTAGAAATGCAAACCTGTGGGAATAAAAATGAGCATGCATACTGAGGATGAATAGTGGGTTTCATAAATATACAATACCCACAGGCTGGTTTTTAGGTGACTCCCTGCACCCTTAATATTAAACGAGAAGTTTGGAATATAATTTTCAATTGAATTTAATTCTGATGGATTAGGTATGCACCCATAAGTTCTCCATCTCCTGCGGTGCACAGTCCTGATTTCCCTAGAGCAAGTCTGGCCTCTGGATTCCATTAGTCTATATGACTGAAATGTAGATTTTCTGTAGAAGTTTTTTATTTATTTATTTATAAATGTAGGGCTACATTGCAATGTCATGCCCTAGGGGATATCTGATGTCTTCTTTGACAGGTAATTCAAAGTTGGATGTCTTTTTTAGCCCAGCTTTCCCTCTCTATTGATCGTTCTCAGTGACACACACACACACACACACACACACACACACTGTGTCTATTAACACCACAGTCATTCAGGTCATAAATGGGGCAGCACAGTGGTGCAAGTGGTTAGTTTCTGGAGCTCACAGCTGCACAGATCACCGGTTCGATCCTGACCTTGTACGACTGTGTGGAGATTGCATGTTGTCCCCATGTCTGTGTGGGTTTACTCCGAGTACTCCAGTTTCCTCCCACATTCCAATAACATGCATTAGATTAATCGGTTAAATTGATCCAGTATTGGTCCAATAATTTTTCCAGTTGTCCAGTTTGAATGTGACTAACAGGTACTGATGTAACCTTGCTCCTGGCGTGACTAGCCATTGATGCTGATACGACGTTAAATAAAGCAAACAAACAAGGCATAAATGTGTCAGCACTTCAGAATGGAAACTGTTTAGTCCACACCAGTATAGGATTACATATTCATGTATTGTGTCAGGAATTCCCTGGTAATCTCTGTCTGTGTATCCTCAATTACATATGGTCTTTATATTTGTTTCCTGTGTTCTTGAGCACAGAGAACAATAGCCACTTCCAATCAGGCTTATGTTCAAGTTGACTGACCAAAGTCCATTAAGGGAGCTTTTAATAGCAGCAAATAGAGATTTTTAAAGGAAAGGTTATTTAAGCTGTGCAGGTCAGTGACTGTGAAACGTGCAGGGAAAGCTTAGTTCATTATTCTGCTAAAAGGCTTAACCTGCCTCTGCTCTTAGTGCTGCACACTGGTGAAACCACACGACTCCACATGATGTTAGGGCTCCAACACGTGTGCCCACATACACAGGTTGTTCCTTATCTCAGTGGAGGGGTTTTAAGGTCTGCAGTACATTACCGGATGGGAGTATCACATACACAATAGGTCAGCAGCTGAATTGATATAGTCTTATTATACAGTTCAATAAACCATCTGTAATTCTGTCAGTATGTTAGTCGTTTGTTTTTGTAAGCATTATGTGATAGCAGTTTTGGTTGTACTCATTAATAGTGTAATTTCATTTGTTTAGTAGTTAATATTTTAATACTGTACTTAGAACAAAGACTGAAACATCACAGAGTCATTGCTGACCAAATTGCCACTTCAGACAGGCTTAAATCAGTTAGATTTTTGTGCCAACTATAAATGACCCATTTGAAAAAGTGCTTAGTGTTGCATAAATGGACTTGGCATTTAGTCATTTAACTGTGTGTGAGAACCTGACAGAGTTTACTCTTTTTAGTCAATTGTACAGTCGTCCCTCGCTATATCGCGGTTCACTTATTGCAGCTTCATTGTATTGCGGGGTTTTTAAAAAATATATCCATATATAGTTAGATATGTACACAATGGAAATGCAGTACTGTTTCCTCCCCGCACTGTGTCCATACGTTCAGCATCTCTCCTTGTCCACTTCACATCGACGTCTGATTGCTGCTAGTGTTGCTCTGTGGTGGTGTGTTTATAAAGCCTTATAAAGGGTTTAAAAAGCCTTTAAATATGTATAAATAATAAAATAAACTAAACGCCGCTACTTCGCGGATTTTCACTTATCGCAGGGGTCTCTGGAACGTGACCCCCGCGGTAGGTGAGGGATCACAGTATAGGCATCACACTAGGATATCAGAAAAAGACTTGTTCACCTACAAGAGTGTTCAGATTTGATGTTGGGAATTTCTTGCATCTCACATTGCCTGTTCTGGTGGTTTGTGATTACTGAGCTCTCTGATCTGTTCTTGTTAGTTGACAGAAACATGTGCCAAAGGCAGTCTGAAGTAAATATGTCTGAAACAAACAAAGCGAACAATTCATCAAAACCCTAAAATAGGAGAGGTTGACATGACATTAATACTGTGGTAAATGGTATGAAGATGCAATTTAAGTGTTGTGGGTATCGTCAGGGGCTGTCTAGTGCTCTTACAGCCTACGTGTTGTACATCAAGATCGGTCTCATGCCATATCCCTGTGTCTGAATCATTAACTACAAAATATATCTCACTTACACTAATTAGTATAAAAAGAATTTAGTGTAACTGATGTAATGTTGCATTGATATTATTTGAATTATTCCTGTGAGGATGATCAGTGAAAGCTGAAACTTAAATTCCCGGGTGTTTACTGGCACAGTTAACCAATTGAAGAAGTTTGCTCATCTTTGCTTTGGTTTTTCACTTGGTTTCTATGTGGTAGCTGGTGAAAAACCCTAACAAAAAGTGCGGTTAGGGGTGCGATACCAATGCTGCCAGTGCTGTTTTTTATTAAACGTCTCATCAACATCAGTGGCTGTTCATGACAGGAGCAAGTATACATCGATGCTCATTGATACTGAGCCAGCGGTTAACCTAGTGCATGTCTTTGGAATGTGGGAGGAAACTAGAGTACCCGGAGTAAACCTCCGCAGACACAGGGAGAATATGCAGCTCCACTGGGCATGTCTGGAGCTTTGAGGCGACCGTGCTGTCTGCTTGCTCTGCTGTGCCGCCCTCTGTCAAGAAGGTGTTTCAGAGGTAATGCTTATGAGAACTGGCTCTTTAGTTAAGCTCATAAAACAAGATGAGACTTCAGAAGCACAATTGAGATGGACAGAACACGCCTTTCATGTATTACCTTGAAGTTAAACCTTGTGTAGTCTTAACATTCGGTGTACGGGTCAAAAATGACCTAAGACTTAAATCTTTGTACCCTGGTGGTGCACAGCATTCATGTAAATATGTAAAAGGCAGTGCTGCACTTTTTCTAATGTTGTCTAAAGTCATCAAATTTCCAGTTGAAAAAAGACAACAACAAGGACGGATGTTTTACTTTTGTACCCAGTCATAGAAGAAGGTGACTTGGGAAGGTGACCGGTATTCTGTGCACCGTGAAGGACATCTTGCTGTCATGTATTGGTATTTTTAGGATGTTGTGGCAGATATTAATGGTGTAGAATGCTCTGTGCATGAGTTCCCCTTTCACAGCATGAATTAAAGCTATGTGTTGTTGAAGTCGTTTTATACACCATTATTTTTAGCTCTCAAAAAATCCCCTACACTGGGGTTTTCTGAATTGACAGGTCTGTAGTCATATATGGACACAATTCCTAGTGGCCTCACTGTCCTGTACCATTCATTTTGTCACTAGATTTTGATCAGATAAAGATACTCATTTTGACCAGACAAGCAAGAATTCACAATCTTCTCTACATACTAAAAGTAAATTACAAATTGTAATTTACAGCTTAAATTACTGCAAACCATGCAAATACCACGAAGGAAAAGTTTTTAGGTAACATGTTGATCTTGGAAGACAGTTGGTACACCTGATTACTTTGGATGCAATTAAGGAGTATAGATTAAATGATTAATGCACTGTCTGGTTTCTTGTTATTATCTTGTATCTTGTTATTCTTTATTTTACACTACAGTACTTGATCTTAGTGTTTGTCACTGTATGTTGCTGTGTCTTCACACAATACACGATAAAATAGTTACAGAATTAGTAGAGAGTATGTGAGTTTTCAGTAGCTTAGTAACTGGGAATAGTTTATTCAGACTTAAATAACTGAACTTCAATTGTTTATGTCAAAAATATGTCTTGGTTTATTATAGTTTTCCGTAATGTCACTCCATTTTCCATGAGGAGTTCAGTGAACCTGAACATTTTGTATCTCATGATGCAGATGTGCAACTGATTTATTTATTATGGGAACTGTAAATGAAGCACTGAGTTTTACAACCCCAAATCATAAAAAGTTGGGAGACGGTATGGAAAATGCAAATTAAAATGAACAAATTTCATGTCATGTTTTTCCTGATCATCTTCATTTAATTTGTTAATAAACATCCATTCCTGCATTTCAGGACTGCAGCACATTCCAAAAAACGTTGGGACAGGAACAATTTAGTGCTAGTGATTTAAAAAGAAAGAAAGAAAAGAAAACTAAATAATGATGTGAAAATGTGTATTATGGTCAGACCCAATTACCGTATTTTTCGGACCATAAGGCACACTTAAAATCCTTTAATTTTCTCAAAAATCGACAGTGCGCCTTAAAATGCGGTGCGTCTAATGTATGAATTAATTCTGGTTGTGCCTTCTGACCTAGAACCGATTGTAGATGGTACACGGCGCTCATAAATCTTCAAAATGTTTTAGCACGGTCTTTGGTAGGTTACGAAGCTTACGGCAACCATAGTGCGCAGCATCGCGGAGTAATACGGTATGTGCTTCAGCATTAGGGTACGTGCATTCATTCATTTATTTATTTTCGAAGCGGATTTCAAACTCAGCGCTATCAGTCACGCAGTACAACATGGACATAGAGCAGCTGCGAGAGAATTCAACATTAACGAATCAATGGTACGGAAGTGGAGGAAGCAAGAAGACGCCCTGCGCCAGGTAAAGACCAAACTGAGCTTCCGACGGAACTTAAGAGTTTTGTTTCATTTCATGCGCCTTATAACCCGGTGCGCTTTATGTATGAAAATATACCCGTTAGCAGTCGATCATTGATATCGCACCTTATAACCCGGTGCGCTTTATAGCCCGGAAAATACGGTAGTTTTCCAGATCTTTTTTGGAAGAAATGGTTGCTGTGTACTCTGGGCCATCCAGACTGTTATCAGCAACAAGTCCAAAAGTCACGTAATTCCTTTCACGAGTGCTGTGGCGTTAGTTTAACAAGGAAATCACAGAGCCTGCCAGTACTCTCTGTATATATGTAGTGTAGCAGATTGTTCACCTTATTATATAGGTATATTTATATTATATATATTGTTTGAAGGCTATTTAATTGTCAAAATGAATTCCTTTTGAATTTGTCATTTTTGTGTAGGGGTTGGGCTACAGCAGAAAGTGGTTCATGAAGACTGCTGCTTCACCAAGAGCCCAGTGGTTTGATTAATGCAGCATAAATACAGGACAGAGTAGAGTGGGCTTAGTTTCAGCCATGGTCATTTCTCTAACAAATTAGATTCCTCTCATATCTGCTCCCTGAAGCACCGTTCCTTCCCTGTTACTGCTCTCCGCTCGCTCTCCTCAGAATTTCGGTAGACAATTGTTGTGTTTACTTGCATATGGTTTTATCAGTCCAAATGAGTTCTTTGTGATTTCTTCTGAATGAATTGTTTATATGCACAGCACCCTCAGCAATCTGATTATCATTTAACTACACGTATTTTGAATTAGGCTTTTTCTACTTTCTGTGAGCTTAAAATAATCAATATTCATGGTAGAATGTTCAGTATGAACTCATAATCAGCACAAACACTAGACTTCAATATGTTTATCGTGCAGCAGTGGAGAAGGCCATTATTACGAACAAAGCGAAAATTACTCGTTGTTGAGAATAAAATGTGAAATCATGTTAGGTATAATGAACGGTATTTGTTCATATACAGTGGTAATGGGTGCCTGAATATAATATAATGGTTTACACATTCATTTACCTGTTATGTTTACTTATTTGTGGTCGAAAATGTACTGACATGAAATTAGGGCTTTAATACTTGAGTAGTAGTCAGGACTTTTTGCTGTTGTTGTTTCGGACTTGTTAGCATTTGCAAATGCACTTATCTTGATCTCAGACACTGGTCTTCTGAGATTCAGATGTGGCCTCATTGAGACGCACTGAATTTTCGTATGTTATTTATGCACAATTTTAATTTTTTCAATATTCATTAAAGACAGAGTGTTGTTATGCTTTACGATTGATTAATTTTTGGTTGTCTCAAACTGTGTACCAGTGTGCAAATTAGTGTTTCAAAGCAAAAGCCAAGGGTGCTGAATCGAGGGACACTGCTTGACTTTAATATGCTTTAAAACAATATAAAGGCATCATTTGCGGGAAACAGATGTGGAGAGTAACACTATGGGCAGAGTGAAGTGGTGCATCTTAACAATGCAGAGGGAATGCGTATGTCTATTTAATAGTTCTATCTACAACTATTTATTTTAGTTTTGCAATCAGAGTGATAAAAATGAATGATGGCGCAGTGGTTAGTGCTGTTGCCTCACAGCTACAGAGACCCGGGTTCACGTTCTGGTAACTGCCTGTTTGGATTTTGCATGTTCTCCCTATGCCGGTGTAGGCTGCCTCTGTTTACTCTTCTGCCAACATTCATCCAAGACATGTTGGATAAGTTGCCATCTCTAAATTATCCCAGTATGTCACTCAGTCAGTTACTCAATGACACTTTAGACTCAGTTTACTCAGTTTAGACTTGTCACTCAGTCAGTTTACGCCAACTGACATTTTAGACTTTCCCATAAGACGTTTCTGTAAGGCTTCCTTTATGCGAATATTTATTATCACGTCCTTTTTACCAGGAACGAGCTGCATACATATAACAGGGTGTGATTGTACTTGTATTGTAAGTTTCTTATATGCTAGTCACACAACCACTGGTATACTTTTACACTGGTCACGTCAATCTGTGTAGCAGACTCTAAAATAATTTCAAACCACATGTATTGTAATAATATATGCATAATAATAAATATTTACAGCATTTAGCAGACGCCCAGAGCGACTTACAATTGGTACAGTCTTACAATCCAAGCAATTGTGTCTTAAGGGCTTTGCTCAAGGATCCAACAGTGGCAGCTTGGCAGAGGTGGGATTTGAACCCTGGACCTTTTGGTCCATAGTCCAGTACCTTAACCGCTGGGCTACCACAGTCCCAAGCAGATAATACATAATACAAGCAGATACCCTTCCTTAAAGAATTTTGAAAGGGATCAGTCAAACTTTAGTTCTGACCTGGACTTGGTCTTCACTCAGCCTTGGCTGTTTGGGTCTTGGGCTTGTCTTGGAAGGAATAGTGGTAGTCTTGATTATAGCCCTGCATGAAATACACCATGGGTATTAACATGCCACACTTCAGTCAGCTATAATTTCCTCTTATAATAATAATAAGAAAAAATGCCTATGTTTTATAATTATTGATGCTTACACCCTGAACCCTCACCAGTTTGTGATGGTTTAACATTTTACCATCGGTTTGAAATTCTAGCAAATCAAATGGCTCACAAACACATCCCTACTTTAAGTGTGATCTGAACCAAAAAAATACACACTTGTAACATGTAAGAAGTGCACAAGCTATTTTAAAGTTTATCAAACAAAATGTTTTATTTTACACATGGGAACAGCTGGGTACCTTTGGCTCATTTTGTTAAACTGCTTAGTGTTTAAAAGGCTTAACAATCTAAAATCAGTGACTCATGCTCTAAATGTCCTTACTGACCAGAGGGCATGAAGAAGCTTCCTTGTTCTTTTGAAAAGTGTTAAATAAGCAATATAACTAGCATATGAAAACAGTGAGAGAAGTCATAAATGTTAAGACAGTACCAAACCATACACTTAGCTATGTTGTGTTTTGTGATACAAAATAGAGTGTGTAAATAAAGGAGTTAGCTGCGATGCTCTTCAGTGCTTCTGTCAGACCTAACACGGTCGTCTTTATCTAGAAGCCTTTAACTGCATTAGGGACTGTGTCAGGTGGAAGGAGGAGAGAGAGGGCCTTTTATTTTCCCCAGCATCCAACAGTGGGCACAGGGGCGGGCTATTTCTATAGAGGAGACTAACTCGGCTCCACCTGCTCATGAATAATGTATTAGATTGTCTCTGCTGATTGGTGTTAGTTGGAGGAAGTGGATAGTGGGTGGAGATGAGAGCTTGGTGCATGCCCAGACAAGTAGTGTCTGAGGGACTGTGTTTGGTGAGTGTATGAGGGGAAGGTGAATGTAGGGCAGTCTGGTGCTGTAGCTTGATTGTGTGTGTATCAGTGAGTGTTCTGTTATTAGGGCCTGCCTGTGCCACTGCTGTGCCACTTCTGCCATCAGCTGTGCCTCATCCCCCACTGGATTTACAAAGGGGACATGTAACCTTTCCATCAAGGCTTTGCCTGAGTGTGAGAGCCAGAGAGGGAGAGGGAGGTAACAGCCTCCCTTCTAAAGGATTTACAGATGCATTCTTGTTGGAAAATGAAGCTTCAGGTAAAATATTTTTCCTGCTTCACATAACTGTTTTATGTGGGTCGGGTGCGATGGACTGAGAATGGAGCCTGTGCTCAGTGCTGCCTTCAGTGCACTAACTATGGTTGTTATGGTGAGGCCTGTTGTTGAGGATGAGGCGCTGTGTGTAACAGAGCACATACAAAGCAGTATGTATGCAGTCTGTGTCCTGATGAAGAATATCCTCTCTCTGCCTTTCTGTGCCTCTGTGCTTTCTCCCGTTATTCCCTTTGCAAAGACATTCAGTATAAAAGGCTATTACGATTATTATAGTTTAATGAAAAACACTTAAGATAGTTAGGAACAGCTATTTCTGTGTTTAGTGACAGCTGCTGTAGGTCTAGTCTGCTTTGTTTAGTGATCTTTAGTTGTTCTAGTTGAACCTAATGAAAGTGCCATTGTCTGCGTCCAGTATGTGACTGACATGTGATTGACACAGTTAAGTCAAATGAGGAGGTAGCTTGTAATGTAACTAAAAATACATTACTTGTGTTAATCTGTGACATTCCCTGATTTGCAAGATTTATTTCATGAAAAATCAATGTTTTGTATTTTTATCTTTCAGTGACATTTGGTCTGTTTTCACTTCAGTTAACAGCCATCTAGTTATACTCATGGTATGGTGTAATTGCATTGCATTGTGGAAAGTATTCCTGATTTTTACATTAGATTTCTCATTAGTATGACATTTGACATTGCTAAAAATGGTGTGCCAGAACAGAAAAGCTCAGCCTGACCAATATGGCTCTTGACCGAGGTAATTTACATTTTTATGCAAAGCACAGCACAAATAAATGTGCTTTATGATGATGTGTTTTCCTTAAATGTGCCATATAATGCAATTTCACTTGTGTTTAATTGTAACCACCGGTTTCAGCTTCCTCAGTTAAAGCATTATTTGTTGTGTTTATGCTTATGCTTGTACTTTTTCTGTGGTTAGCTTAGACTGGTTGTTCAGGCTATGACAGTGAATATTAATGTCCATTTCCGGATCAAGCTGAGGTGGCACAATGATGCTACATATATCTGCAAGACTCTTCCTGCTTGTGACGAACAGTAGCATGTGGTGTGTTTTTAGCTGTTGAGATCAATGTAGATAATAAATATTTTGAGTCCTTTCAGTAACTTGAGTTATTTGAGTCAGTTTAGTTAAGCTGTTCTTTCACCGATTTGTTAAACTGCTTGATTTTCCAAAATGTGCTGTAAAGATGATGCACCTGATTGGCCAATGTAAAATAGCTAATAATTGTGTGATTAAACAAGTTCATTAAACCAATAACTGGATGGACTACTATTCTAAAATTGTAATTGTGGACAGAATTAGCTAGGCATTGACCAGTACTGATTATTTCACCCTACTGACTCATTCAGAAAGACAAAATAGTATTCAAACGAATATATTCATCTTTTCCAGAGATCTTTAATCAGCCTTAGCCATTAGAGCTGCTTCTGGTCTGTTAGTAAGTGCATCTGTGTCCTGCTCACAAAGTGCCATTATCTGTCATTATGACTGATTAACAGCCTTTCAGAAATGGTCACGTAATACACTCCTCAATCCATGTTAGCCATTAGCCGACTGCTGATTTTAATTCTGCACTGCTGTTCTATTAAGTGCTCCCTCTGAACAAGAGATGCAAACTGTGGGTGATAGGCTGAGCCAGTAGTTTTCTGGCTCTTTAGCGATTAGCAAATTGTATCACCGATGGCTAACCAAATAGGAGGCTTTGTGTGAAAATCCCCTCTCAGTAACTATGATGAGGGGGATGGGGAAGACTGAGATTACTGGTCACATGACCATTAGCAGCTTATACAGCATGTTGGAAAGAGGCAGTCAGGGCGAGGAGCATCTCTAGTCATCCCTCATCGAAGTGCTGTTTCCCCTGCTTTGCTTAGAATAAGCATGTTTGTAAAGGACGGTCTGATGTTTTAGTGTTTTACCTTTGTTGGAGAAGATGCATGCAGTTTGATGCCTGACACTTTTCGTTTTATAATTGCTTAAAGCAGAAATCCTGAGACTGGATGAAGTCTGTGGTAACTAAATGTAGGAAAGTGTTCATGTAAACACAGTGATATTTACTGGAGAAATTATCAGGGAATAAGATTTTTGGAAAAGAAACACCAAACATTTTAATGAATGGATATGCTTATTTTGTGCCAAGTACTATAAAAAATGAATACTGTTCACACCTTTAAAAATGCAGTTAAAGTAGTATTTCTTTTACTGTTCTATATTCTTATCTGCATAGCTGGTCTATAGCTGTAGCCAGGTCTAACAAGGTCATATTAATGTAAATAATTATCTGTCGTAATTATAACACATTGTCGTCGTGCTGAATTCTGATTTCTAGCGGAAACCAACATCCCAGACAATGACAAACATAAACAGCACAAAACTTCCATTCTTACAAGCTGATACTTTCTGATTGATTTGTCATGTGTAGAATCATGCAGACCATTGATTAAATATACAGATTAGATATATGAATGTTGCTACGACAAAAGCAATGTATTTAGGCGCTTATCAGTGACCTTAAATGATTGATAAAATGATATAGTACAGCTCTTTCTCAGTTCTCCATAGCAGCAATGGTCTTCTCCACAGCCGAAAATACAAAGCTCCCTGTGTGAACCCTCTAATTAGGATTCATAAGCCTCAGCTGGTTAGAGGAAGATTAGGATCAACGTGTTATAAATGAAACAAGAGCTCCACTGATGCTACATGGTAAGTTTTTGGTCATTGGAATGGATTGTTATGGGTTTCAAACTTCACAAAACAGAATTTTGACTGCAGATTCTGTGATAGTGGGCTAACAAAGAGAATTTCTTCATTATTGCACTCCTGGGCTGCCCTCATAGACACTCGCAGTTGTGTTTTAGTCGCTTTCTGTGTGTGGGTATGTTGCTTGTGCCTAAACTTTGTCAGAAGTTACTGACGTCATGTGTGCATCTTCTGTGATTGGAGTCTGAACGTGGGAGCGTTAGTTAGTGTTGTGCTTTGTGTCTGTTTAAAACTTGTTTGGAAATTCTCCTTGAAAACTCCCTTTGATAAGTGCTTTGATAAGTCATTTGAAACACGTTCATTGAGACTCCTTTTGAAACAGGATTGCTTTGGCGCTCGTTTTAAACCTTGCTTTGGACACTTTTTGTTTCGACTTTGTGTCTTCGCTAGCATACTATTGTGCATAGTTGTGATGGTTGTGCTGACCACTGCCTGTTCTAACTCTGATTATTCACTTTTTCATTTTGTGTATTCTGTAGGGTTGTGTGTGGTGACTAGGACTGTGCTAAAAAATCGATAGAGCAATATATCACTCTTTATTTTCACAATATACTACATAAATGTTCAGCTCAAAATATCACATTTTTTGAAGGAAGAAAAAACACATTTTAAATGAGGTGTAAACTACAATTTCCACTCCTGTAGATGTTGCAATACAGTGTTTTGACTCCGTTTGTCAGCTGAGTTATTTTTGTGATGTGATGTATTAAGACAACTCAGATTGAGGAATATCTGGAATATCGTAATATATCACAATATGCATCGTATCGCAATGCATCATGACATAATTGTGATACGTGATGTGTATCGTATCATGTTGTATCTTCTTTGTGTTTGGAGTTTATCCTGCATGTGGATTTTGTCACTTTTGGGGGTGTGCTTCAAATAGTGGAAGTGTTAGTTTACACTTAAAGTGGCCTTGAGCTCGGTACACTTCTGAAGAGCAACAAGAGAGTTAGTTAATTTCTGGTTAGGCGATTAGGAATGAGGTTGCTCAGGCACACTTCTGTGCAATCTTTGGGGGGTTGACAGAGCTTGGTGAAGGACTCTGAGTGGTTTGAGGATCCAGTTTTGCTCAGGCACACTTCTGTCCAATCTCCGGGGGTTGCTGGAGCTTGATGAAGGGCCTTGAGTGATTTTAGGATCCAGTTTGCAGATCGGACTAAAGGAGTTGGGGCTAGAGATTAAGCGACAGGACTGCCAGGTACAGATATTGTGGCTCGGGGAGAAGAAGATGGATGTTATCAGGGAAATGGTAATATGGAAGTTGCTGGAAGGAGCTGATCAAAAACCTGTACCTTGGCTGCAGCCTATCTGCTCCCCTATTCCTGGCTCTCCTGCCTCCACCAGCTATGCTGCACACAGCATGCCTGCTTCACCATCAGCCTGTCTGCTTTTTCCATCAGACTCCTCCAGTGAGCATATCTGCTCAGTGTTTAGGGAACATGAAGGTGATGCCCTTTTTCAGTCTTTGAGTGCGTCACCACTACACTTACCTGGCGTTGTATGCTTTGGACAGTTTGTTCTGCTCTCACACTTGTGCAGAGTTTGGATTATGATTTTTTTAAAGCCTACAGAGCTCTGTCCTTACTGACAAGCCTTTAGGAAGTTGGCTAAAAACCCCTTCAAACTTATATGGAATTCGCTAGAGATAAAATGGCCCTATTTGAGGAGTGGTACACTGCTAGTAGAGTTGAGAATTTTGAGCAGCTTAAAGAACTATTTTTGTTGTAAATCTATAAGAGGTGTCTGCAGGAGCAAGTAGTACTTTATTTAAATGTGCACAAAATGAATGCTATAGCTCAAGCTGCTACATTAGCGGATGTGTTAACACACTAACCTGTGTTCAAATTGCTTCTGTCTCTGAGCCATCCCCATGCTCCGCTGGGAAGCTGTCGCTAACGCTCCTTTTCCCATACTGCCATTCTGCCTCGAGCTAACTCCCATGTATGTCTCTACTGCCACAAACTTGGTCGTTTCATGACATCAAGTCTGGCACTGAAGCGCAAGGATGCTAGACAGCAGGCTTCTGTTAAGAAGGTCAGTGCTGGGCAGACTCATGTTGTGTGAGTCAATGCTCACCTCTGCAACCCACTATTGAGCCAGTGTTCATGCCTTTTGCCTTTACTGGTTTTTGTGTCCGTAAGTGTGGATGGTGTGAGTCTGTTAGCGCAGTTCAGTCATTAAGGCTGAACAATGCCTTGCTGTTTTTGAACAATTCTTATAATGGCAGTGACTTTGATTCAGTCAATTTAATTCAATCAATTAACGAAAGAGTTGTCTGGTTTAGTACAACTTACTGTTCATGCACAGTTAAAACTCAATTTGGTTTCTGTGATTTTGGGGAACAACCTAGCAGGTAGCAAGTTATGTACTCTGAATGGCAGAAGTCGGCACCTGAGATCCTTTTGCTAGTAGCGACAATTTGTGACAGTACCCTGCTATGTTCCCTATGTGACAAGTGCACAAAAGGAATAAAAGCAAGTGGTTGATATTAGCTTGTGCCTGAGCACATTGTAGGTCACTGACATGTGTGTCTTCCCTGTTTGGAGTGTGTGTGTGTGTGGGAGCATTAGTGTCGTGTTTTGTGTTTGCACTCCTTGTTCATTTATAAATTAATTTGAACTTTGTCTTGAAAACTCACTTTGATAAATGCTTTGATACTCGTTTGAAACTGGGTCTTGAAACACAGACTTTCTTTGACACTTGTTTTAAAACTTGCTTTGGACGTGTGTTTGTGTGTCACTTGTTTTTGCTTCAGCTCCACTTTAGTTACGTACTGTTGTGCGTAGTTGTGTGTCTGGTGCCGACTTCTGCCATTCGCTTTTGCTGAGGATTTTTAAAAAATACATATTTTGTGTACTCTTCAGGGTTTTGTGTAGTTACCAATGTCGTTTGCAGTTTTCTCGCACCCTGACATGGTGGCAAAGCATGCAGTCTTAGTGCCTTGGAGGGTTTGCTCATGTGCTCCTGTTACTTACTGGAGTTTGGCAAGTTTGCTTCAAAGCTGTGCAGGTTGCCTCCGAGTACTAGCGTGTCCTCCCACCTGAATAAGGCCCCCAAAAATTGGTACAAATGTGACTATGATCTGCATATTCGTACTGCACTGAGATGACTTGGGATGCATAGTTGCATTGTGATCACTACAACTTTTGAAAATGTTTGCTGACGGTTGTAGACGGCAGTTAGGTCGAAAATACTGGGGTATTTCTTTAACGTGTCTTCACAGTCACATGGAATTCCCCAAAGCTAAGGTTCAAAGCCTCCTATTATGTGGGTCAGATCCTTAGAGGCTGATTAGAGTTTCATGACAGCACTATAAGACAGAGGGAATATATCTAAAGAGGCTCATGTGATCATTCTCTACCCTTGTACTCTACTATGTGGAAGAACAAGACAAAGGTGAAGACAGTAAGTGTTCCTGCTGCGGAAATCGGATTTATTTCCTGATCTTTGGTAGAAAGAAGAGTCCTGATGTACTCAATGACCTTGCGGATATTTGGGTCATAGTAACCATATTGTTCACACCATAATGGGTTCCTGTCTGTGGGTTTCTCAGAATAGCATTTGTTTTAAATCCCAGTGTCACTGACATCATTGTAGGAGTATGAATGAACCTCAGCTTGGACTTCTGAAATTCCAAGGAAATTGAGATTTGAGTGTTGGGTGGGAAAGTGGGCACCGGCAGGTTTCCTCCAAGATAAATGTGCATTCCAGCTGCCATCTGTATGTCCTCACTGTGTCCGTGGCGACTGCTTTTGCTCAGCTTTTGCAACAGTAAACACTGATGATATTACATCCCCGCACATCCAGCTTCATAATAATGAAGGAAATGTGCTTGTATGGTGCCTGAAATTTTGTTGTAATTTCTGCAATACTTCCTTCGCAATATAACTATATTTTGTACGGTATTGTACTTTAAATGCATTTGAGACAAAATCTTCCAGACTGTAAATGTACCTAAATGTGAGGGTTTTTTCCCCTCTAGTCCTCTGTTAATAGAGATCACTTTAAATATTGCAAGAGTTCACTTAGCTTCCACACTAAGAACAGCTTTAATGCATGTACAAATAAATTAATAAAACTTCCCAATTATTATCACTGTTGATGAAATGGCTAAAAGACTACTTTGTTGTGTTTAATTACCATAGTCTCAACTGAGAAAAGAAAGATTGTTTTTATATATCACAACTTGTCAAAACTGTATCTTCATGCCTCAAGTGACTGAACATACATTTTGTTTCCTACCTGTCTGAAATAAGACTGCTGTCTTCTCCTTGTTGCCTCTTTTAAATTGAGTTGTATGTTTTGGTGTACAAAGATGAGGCATTTGTGACGTCTAGAGCATGAGAAACTTTGAGAGATAATTAAGGCAGTGTTTTCTATGGTTCAAGACAACTTCTGGCAATAAAAGAGGAAGGGAGATGAGATGATGTGGAGCTACAGACTAGCATAGTAAAGACTTTGTCAGCAGTCTTCACTCAATCAACATTCTGGTAATGACCAAGGGACTCCTATCGTGATTGTTCATCGTTGTTGTTTGAGGCTCAGCTATTAAACAACATTTATCAATCTTCAAACACACTGTAAACCAGAGTAAATTTATAACAGCTGATAGTCATGGTTTAAAAATGAAAAACCATACTTTGCTAGATATGCACCTGCTGATAACATTCGTAATGTTTTAATACCTTACACTTAGGAAGCTACAGAGTTCCACAATGTTGCATGGTGTGCTTTCTAACTTGGATTTGCAGGCCTGTAAACAAAGGACCACAGTGACATCTGGAGTTTGGGAATTTATTCCCATGAGCATTAGTTAAAAAGTGATGTAAACTGTGCCATTTTGAAGATTGTTATTGGCGATAAATAGCTCAGTTTTATGGCAAGTCAGTTAAGGTATTGGACTAAAATGTTGAGGGTTTGAGTTCCAGCACTGCAAAGTCTTGTGAGATTTTATCAGCTGTAAGTCATGTTGATTGAAGGGGTCTGCTGGATATTGTAACTGCAAAATGTAAAATTGTGATTAACTGGGGAATTTTCTGGTCATTTCAACATATTTAAGTAGGAGCCACGATGCTAATGTCAGTACTAACAAACCTTATTTTAAAAATTGACACAAATGGGGAAGAAACATTTTTACTAGCAATTACATTTAACTCAATAGGATTTAACTGCTAATGGTAGTTACTTTGTTCATTACTTCTGAATACATAGTAAAAATACTTAGACCTTCCTTCTGCCCAGTGTTGTCGGTTAGACCCAGCTCCTTGTGACCATGAATTGGATAAAGTCTTTTTAATGACAAATAATACATATATTATATTCTTCTAATGTTATTACAAATAGCTCAATTAAACACTGGAAGTGTGAATGAGTGGCCGGAGGAGAAAACAAATGTGTAGCAAAGTAAACAGGGCTGCCAAAAAATATCATACTAAATATACCTCTAATGTAAGGTTGGAATAAAACTACATCCCTTGATCCTGAGTGTAATGGGTTTTTTTTTATTTTTGGTAATACACAACCCCAAATCACCTGTACCATGACAGACCCTGGCTTTTGTACTTGTTCCTGATAGAAATCTGGATGGTCCTTTTCATCTTTGATCAGGAGCCCATGGTGTCCATTTATTCCAAAAAAAGATCTGGAATACTGATTCATCTGACCACAATACACTTTTCCATTGTGTGATGGTCCATCCCAGATACCTCTGAGCCCAGAGAAGTTGGCATCGCTTCTGGATATGGTTAACATAAGGCTTCTGCTTTGCACAGTAAAGTTTTACTTGGGATTTGTGAATGTAACTCCGTATTGTAGTGCTTGAAAGGTTTGCCAAGGTAATCTCTTGCACATGTGATTCTATCAGCTGTTGATGAATGACTGCTCTTAATGCATTGCTGTCTGAGGGATCGGAGATCATGGGAATTCAGCTTAGACTTGTACCCTTTCCCTTCTGAAACTGAACTTACCTCATTATTAGCCCTAAATTGCCCCCATCTCAAATTTGAAATGTGCTGAAGACCTGACATGCAGGAATGGATGTATATTAACAAATTAAATGCAGTTGACCAGACGAAGCATGAAATATCTTGATAGTCAAAGTAAGTGTAAGAAACACTGCATTTTTATCAACTTGCATTTTCCACCCTGTTGCAACTTTTTCTGATTTGGGGTTGTATAACATTTCACAGTAATTGATTTGACATCCTGATGTTTTGATTTTCAAACTGTCAGAAACATGAACTGTATTTAAGGATACCTGGGTCCCTGTATAAGCACTAGTAATTTGCCAGTGGAAGAAGGGTTATGTGAATAAGACTTCAGTAGGTACGTTTGAATGAGTTTTTCACTGTTACAGAGTACCGTATTTTTCGGACCATAAGGCGCACTTAAAATCCTTTAACTTTCTCAAAAATCGACAGTGCGCCTTAAAATGCGGTGCGTCTAATGTATGAATTAATTCTGGTTGTGCTTTCTGACCTAGAACCGATTGTAGATGGTACACGGCGCTCATAAATCTGTCAAAATGTTTTAGCACGGTCTTGATAAGTTACGAAGCTCACGGCACCGTAGTGCGCAGCATAGCGGAGTAATACGGTATGTGCTTCAGCATTAGGGTACGTGCACTCATTCATTCATTTTCGAAGCGGATTTCAAACCCAACGCTATCAGTCACGCAGTCAAACATGGACATAGAGCAGCTGTGAGAGAATTCAACATTAACGAATCAATGGTACGGAAGTGGAGGAAGCAAGAAGACGCCCTGCGCCAGGTAAAGACCAAACTGAGTTTCCGAGGGAACTTAAGAGTTTCGTTTCATTTCATGCGTCTTATAACCCAGTGAGCTTTATAGCCCGGAAAATACGGTACAATACTGATGATATATAGTTATCATCCATCCCTACACCTGCCTCTTTTTCAGCATCTTGTCTTCCATTATTAGATTTCCTGACTACCTGGAAAAAAATCTTCTTAAAATATTATATGAATGAGTGGAATTTATATGTTTTTAGAACTCCTTTATCATAAGAAGCCTGATTTAAAAACCTAGACAGTACAAAGCTTGACTGGGTGCACCCTGCTGAATATTATGTCTCATCTTTCATCTGTCTGAAGTGTGTAGCACGCACAATGATGCATTAATTTTGGCTGGAGGAGTGTGCTTGGTGCATTGCTCTCTCATCACTCCTCTGGTCCACTCTCTTCTGTCCTCCTCTAATCATCCCTAACCCATTGCACTTGAGGACTACCCATATATTTGCTGCCTCATTATATTGGCAGTTTACTGACTGCAACCGTGGAGCTCCTTTTACTATTCCGTTTCTGCCTGCTGTGGAGTTGGTGGTTGCTATTAGCTTCCAGTGTTTAGCTCGGCTGTGAGGAAAGGCAGAACACACTGAGTGGTGCACTGCCTTATTAATGTTTTAACATCACAAGTAGCGTTGCATTAGACAAAGCATTATAATGAATTAACCTGTTGCTAAATTGTTCGCGTCTGTCGTCATTGATCTTGCATTTCAGAGGTACAAATGACAGGGACTTTTGCTTAAGCTACAAGTAATTACAAGGTTGATTTTTCTTGCTTGATACTGAATTATGGACAGCTTATACTTTAATCAAGTTGCATGTAGTTTCTGCTGCTTTACCGGAAGAACTAAAAGAAAAATGCCCCTGTAAACCACACACAGGCCTGCCAAAAAGACAAATTACACATGGCATTGAAAAGCTTTAAGTATTCATTTAGATGCGAAAGTGTAACAGTTGGAACACTGACTGTTTGCAGAATATTGCAGTTGTAGATCATTTTTATCTGTCTGGTATTAACTGGTTACAAATAAAAGGCAGTGGAGCAGCACTAAGCAGCACTGAGTGATAAAGGATATAAATACTTCTTTTGCTGACTGTCCCACTGTGCTGTGAAATATCAGAATAGCAAGTGCTAAAATGATTACCTTTTTGGCAGGAGCAGCACGGAGAAATGCTGCACACTAGATCATATGTGCGTATCATTTCAGCTAGTCAATACCGGTGGCAGAGGTTGTAAGATGGTTATCCATTCATTCATTCATTTGCCTCTCCGCTTAATCCTGGTCAGTGTCGTTTAACATAACATGTATGTCTTTGGAATGTGGGCAGTAATTGGGAGGACATACGAACTCCACACTGGTGGCATCCGAGGTCGGAATTGAACTGGGGACGCTGGAAATGTGACGTGACCGAGCTAACCATTGCACCACCGTGCAGGTTTTATGCATGTGGGTCATTGAACATGGCCAAATTAGGCAGACAAGTTATTACATGTAGTTAGTGTAGTAAGTGGACGCTGTGCGTCAGTACAATATGTAATACAGCTGTGACATTTTGTGTTCGAGTGGCACAGTGGTCTATTGTGTTAATCAGGTTTGAGTCGCAAGTAGGAATCGGGATAATCAAATGTGGAGTCAGTGTGGGTACAATGACAACTCTGCGCTATGTGATATTGTTATTAGTAGTCTCTGCCCTTACTGAAGTGTCAGTTATTAGCTGTTGTGAATTAAATAATTGTTACCATTTTAATCAATAGCATTGAGTTATAGGGTTGTGCGATACTGACATTTACATTTACATTTACAGCATTTAGCAGACGCCCTTATCCAGAGCGACTTACAATTAATACAGTCTTACAATCCAAGAAATTGTGGGTTAAGGGCCTTGCTCAAGGACCCAACAGTGGCAGCTTGGCAGAGGTGGGATTTGAACCCTGGACCCTCTGGGCCAGAGTCCAGTATCTTACCCGCTAGGCTACCACAGTCCCACATACCTGAGTCACATACCTGACAAAAATGATCTCTGTCTTCTGGGATTTTGCCGATAACGATAATTAGACAATACATTGCATCCTTCAACATGTTTGTAAAAGTCTTGCATTGTTCTAACTTACTCTTGTTAATAGGATATTAATTGTTGCTTACTAATGACTTTAATGGAAATATACAGAAAACAGGTCTTGTTTACTTAAAACTGAAGCATTGGAGTAATAACTGTTGACATCACAACATTACCATTACAGAAGATGTGACGTTACCACAACAACAGATTTATGGGCAAGCACAACATCCGGGCCATACCTTTCGTTGACAGTGCATTTCATCGACAGAGTTTGCCATGAAATTCATATTCTGCATGTTGCTTAGTTTGCAGATGGTGAAATCAGTTAGTTGTGCTGTCTTTAATGGTAAATGATTTCCAACATAGCTTGCAGATTGCCATTTTTTGTTTTATTGTTACGACTGGTTGATGTAAAGCTCCACTTCAAGCAAAACTGCATTCGCATGCATAACATGAGCTGCTTGTGTCTTGTGTTCTGTAGGGTATACTGCTCACCCAGTCAAAAAAAATCAATTTTAAAAAGTTCCTAAATATTTTGAATACCACTAAAATACTAAATGTGTTCAGAGATTTTAGTTACCAGATTGTTCCCACCACAACATCATTTCAGCTGACTGGAGGTAGAAGTTATCCTGAAATTATTTTAGCACACACTCTTCATGGTTCCAGAATTCTGTGGATGTTAAGAATGCTCTCTCACTATCACCACCTCTTATCACCCTGCAGTGGGGCTGAAAGCAACCGCTTTCTGCATCCCAGCTGATAGAGCTCTTATACAAGTGCACACACACAATCGCAAATGCACGAGCACACACAGACAAAATATGACTGAACAAATGAAAGCAATAGGAGATAAGAAATTGAAAAGTTTTCTCCCTTGAAGTATTACAGACGTTCACGCCAAACGCCATGTGCAAATGAGTTGGGAGCTCACACTTGAGTTGCTTTTGCTAAAGCTGAAGCTAATATTTCAAACAGCAGCCGGTTCTTGGTAGTGTTTGCTATACTGCATCATTAATTCATTCATTTGGGTTCGAGTCTCTGCTCTGGAGAGAATGCAAGCGCTCTTAAAAACCACAGGAGATTTGGGTGGAGCTGTACGGACTAACGCATTGTAGCAGGAGACACCAGTCTCATCATCATGCTTTCTCTTTGTCTTTCTCACTTTGCTCTAACACATGGGTGGGGTTACAGAAATGAAGTTAGTGTGTCAACGGGGTGAAGAGGAGCCACTGGGAGTGTGTCAGTGAGAGAAAGCCGTTGTGAATATTACTGCCTGGAGAGACTGGTATTCTGCTTCAAAACTTAACAGAAATCAGCAAGGATTTAACACCCAGTCCTCAGTGTCACCATGGTAACGTCTAAAGGCAAGAGTCGATAGACGAAGGAGTAATTAATGATAAAGCATGCTGCTGCTTTGCTCAGCAGTCCACACTTTATTTTATTAGCCAGCAGCTCTGTTCTCTCACCAATACAGTTTACTTTGAAGGGTTATCAGCACAAGGACTGTTGATTCGCATCGGAAATGCAACTCAGCCTGTAAAATGCTTAGACGCTTGTATGGCATTTCTGGTCCACGGAGGCCGAAGTGTGTGAAATTAGATTTTCTGTTAGACCAGGCTGTGCAATGTGTCATATGTTAATCCACATCAGTACATTGACCCCTGCACAATGATAATTGCAGAAGACTGTAATTATCACATTCCGTGGAATTGTACGCCCAGTGCAGCCAAATCAAGCATCTCCATATCCAATTACACTGTACTGCACATGGGCAGTGCAAACTTCTGTTGTTGTACAGAACACTGGTTGTACATACCACAGATTGTCCTGAATGCTTCTTTGGTGCCGTATCGCTTTTACTTTGTAACATGCACCATTTTGCATTGTGATTGCAATGTTGGATACGATCATGCACCCAAAATGTTATACTTACAGTGGGGTCTAAAGCCTGAGACCACCAGTGAAAATACTTGTTTGGATCATTGTAGAGAAGGAGTCATAGTGCTGCAGGATAGACCCAAAATGGACCTCAAAGCTTTGTGACAATTGCTTGACAAAGAAGCTGACTGTCATGGACTTTCTTCCAGTCATCTGACCTAAATCCCCCCTGAGCATTCATGTAACATCACATCAGGTGAACTTTGGAATACAGCTGTGTGTCACTTAAGATCCTCGTTATGTTATGTGAACTAGGACGTTATGTTATTTGGATGTTGTGCGAACACTGTGTTTTATACTTGTGTGTCCTTTGTCTGTTGCTACTTTTAGCACTACCACTGGTTTTGCTGTGTTTGGGAGACATTTAGTTTGGGAGCACTTTATGGTAATGCATTCAAAAGATAATTAAACAGAAAGATGCCCAACAGGACAATGCTCAAGAAACGTGAGACACATATTGGACGGTAATTTTGTACACTTGAAGTGTACAAAATAATGTTAATTGTTAAAATAGCGATGGGAAGGACAGTACATACATAAGCCAGTAACATTGGTGTTTGTTCAAGACATGTAATACCATGCAAAAGTCTTAGGTATACCAAATTTGTGAGATATAAAAAAAAAAAAAAAACAGATAAACAGCTCCTATAGGCTACAGTGGCAAGTATTTAGTGTTAATACTTACACTTGAGCAATAGCAGCATCTGGCAACTTCATCGGAATGCCAAGTTGACTCTTCTCAGTCTGAAGAAGCTTGATCAGGTCTTTTTGGCAGGGTAGCAACCAGGTTTTCAGAAACCAGGTTTTCAGAAAGGGAACATGGTGAAAAGGCTAAGATGTGCTGGAGCTGACAAAGATGAAGTGAAAAAGAGGATCAGTGACAAATCCAAGTTTGAAAATTTTGGCTCCAGTTGTCTACGATATGTTATATATGGTCAATTTACCATTGCTAAAATAGCAAATCTAATGGTGGCCTAAGGCTATTACATGAGGCTATATGTATTATAAGTTATATGTGTACTCTACCATTTTTACACTTGGCTTTGTATACAAGAAACATGAGATACATGTTCTCTGAAGGGATTTCTGAACTCTAATACTACAAGAACTGTGTCTTTGCAGGTCAGTCAGTGTGATATTAAATAAATCAGTTTATGGGAAACACTGCAGTCTCTTGGCTATTTAGTCAGTACCTGGTACACTACAGTATCCCATGTAACATTGCTATATAATATGATATTCTTATCGAAAGCCTCCTGAGCACGCAACATACAATTTTACAGAACATGTCATGGACGTTAAACGATGCAGACCTGTAGGTGATCGCATTGATCTTAAATTTCATTGTTATCCTGATTATGCACAGATTTATAGCTGCACAAATCCTTCTTCAACCTTGTAGGTCCTGACCCTACTACAGTGGTTTTTAAAGTGGGAGCAAAGCAAGGCAGATGGTTGAGGCATGTTGAGACACATCACGCATGTCACATGTAATAATTCCACTATAATGATGATTTGTCATTTTATTTGGTTTAGTTGCAGATATTTACGAATTGCAGTGTTTAAAATAAATTCCAGTGGAGTCTGAAAGCAAAAGACGTGCACTTGTGTCAAAGTGGGGCAGCTCGAAAATTTTCAAGTTTCAGAACCACTCCCCTAATAGCATGTGTTGGAGATGTTAAATAGTAAATAAACTACTGGCAAACCATACAACATGTTTCTTAGTCTGTGTTTACCTTCAGTCTTCTATCTAGAACGCGTCGATCGTATGCTTATTTTTAAACCTCAGATTAGGGACTTGCCTGAAGAGATTTTTTTTCACTAATGTAATATTGCAAATGAACAACCTCATTCAGATCCATGCTCACGCAGTCCCTTCTCGAGGACTTATTTGCATTCCTGACACACAGTTCCTTATAATATATTCAGCTTGGATGCTCATATCACCCCATACTACCACCAGTACTTTTGTGTATAAAGTGAAAATTCCTTTTGATTTTTAGACCTTCTCTTTCGCTTACATCATCCCCATATTCTTGCTGCACAGAGGTCTTCTGCTACTGGACTTCGCTATATGTACATCCAGATTAGTCATCACGGTGCCACTGAGAGGCAAAAGGGAAAAAAATGAAAAGCCCAGATTAATACGTTCATTCTTCTAACTATTTGCTTTCTAAGTATGTTGTACTTGGAATACTGGACATGGACTTTGTCTGTTTCTTTTTTAACCCAGCATACTGGGCGCTGATTTCTTGAGTCTGTGAGTTGTTTAAACCAGTGATACTTAGGCACTGGGCACAGATTTTTATCTTTAATTGCTGAATAATGATTTCATTTAGTCTCCTTTCAGTCTTTCAGTCTTATAACCATGCAAGCGGCCAAGTTATACTTAGCTGAAATATATATATCAGGTTTTTCTTGCTATTTTATATGTTAGTCTATGATCTTATAAAGCTGCACTGGGTGGTGGTGTTATCATGACAGATAAAGAAACAGCACATGCAGAAAGACAGGCATAGTTGAATGAAAAGTCTGTTGTTTTAGAAACTACTCCTCCTTTTTACTGATGCAATTCAGGGGACATGCAGGTGTCTTTCTATTATTTTTATTGTTTTACTTGAGATTTTTTTTTTTTTACATGCTGCTAATGATAGCATTCTTTTCTTGGGGTTCAGATAAAGTAGCTGATAGTGTTTTGAGCCCAAATCACAGAAATTTCGACCTTAGTTTGCTAGCTAATGAGAGCCACAAATTGTTTTCATAGTTTCTACCTCATTTTTAGCCTGTCCTTACCTTCATATATTCCTTAGTTTAAATGCTTCAGTCAAATCTAGTCACTCTTCTAACATTTTGTGATGAACGATGGCGAACAAATGTTTCTAGTGTAGAATCAAGCACTTGGCAAAAATATTAAATACCTCACACAATCTGGACCCATCACTCTACATTGCAATTATTTGCATCCTATAGGTTGTGTCTGAAAGTATGTTTTATTTGTTGTGTATGCCCTGTTTTTGTGTGTGTGTATGTGTCGTAAACTGACAGCATGGAATTACATGCTCAAATATTGAATGCCGAATAAAAGAGGAATGTTGAGATGAAATTCTTGTACTATTCAGACACTGTCAATAAGGTTGTCCATGTCTCTGCCGTCAGTGTGTACGTGATATTTTTCTTCTCTTTTGAGTTGTTCATGTGGTAAAATACTGTCTTTTCTACTGTGTTTTCTACAGAATGAGAAGTCACTGGGTCATTCTGCAAGCAGGTCCAGCAACATCTCAAAGGTATGGAATAGAGTACCAGCTAGACATATGGAAAAAGAAAAATAATTTTGCATTACTTCAGAAAAAAAATAAACACCTCTCCCCATCAATTTGTTCTGTATAACAAGGTCTATCACAAGAAAAAAATATTATCTGAATAATCAAGGTTCTTGTCTGAAAGTTATCTTAATGTTGCTTTTTATATCTGTGTAATTGTTGTGTGTAAGACTAGGGAGTGGTAGCCTAGCGGTTAAGGAACTGGACTATGGACCGGAAGGTCCAGGGTTCAAATCCTTGAGCAAGACCCTTAACCCACAACTGCTTGGATTATAAGACTGTATCAGTTGTAAGTCACTCTGGATAAGGGCATCTGCTAAATGCTGTAAATGTAAATGTAAGACCTTACACACACACACACACACACACACACACACACACACACACACACACACACACACACACACTCCGGTGTCCTCTCCCATTAAGCTAATTTGTCTCTATAGACCAGTGTTAAATTTGGCAACCAAGTGTTATTCTTAGGCTTTTGACTAAAATTTATATTAATTTTGTCACAGTTTAGTCATTTAAGTATTGTTACTCGACGAAAACTAAAATCACTGTAGTCTACTTCGTCAGTTAAATTTCAAAACTATTTAGTCATGCATCTTCAAAAGTTTTTCTGTTGTAGAGGTTTTACTTTTTACTAACTTCCATAAACAGTGGCTTGAAAGCTTAATACTTTTTTGCCCCACTGTATGCCTTATATAAATTAAACAACATTAATAACTAAACATGAACCACATCAAACTTAAGATTGTTATGTAGCTAGATGGCTGGCAAGCTGAAGTCAGTCTAATGTCAGTGTTAACTGTAATAACGTTATGGTGTACAGCTATAGCGCTATTTACAGTGGGGCAAAAAAGTATTTAGTTAGCCACTGATTGTGCAGGTTCTCCTACTTAGAAAGATGAGAGAGGTCTGTAATTTTCCTCATAGGTACACTTCAACTATGAGAGACAAAATGAGAAAAAAAAATCCAGGAAATCACATTGTAGGATTTTTAAAGAATTTAATTGTAAATCATGGTGGAAAATAAGTATTTGGGTCACCCACAAACAAGCAAGATTTCTGGCTCTCACAGACCTGTAACTTCTTATTTAAGAAGCTCTTCTGTCCTCCACTCATTACCTGTATTAATGGCACCTGTTTGACCTCGTTATCTGTATAAAAGACACCTGTCCACAGCCTCAAAACAGTCAGACTCCAAACTCAACCATGGCCAAGAATAAGGTGCTGTCAAACGACACCAGGAAGAAAATTGTAGAGCTGCACCAGGCTGGGAAGAGTGAATCTACAATAGGCAAGCAGGTGGTGTGTGAATAAATCAACTGTGGGAGCAATTGTAAGACATACAAGACCATTGATAATCTCCTTGATCTGGGGCCCCACGCAAGATCTCATCCCGTGGGGTCAAAATGATCATGAGAATAGTGAGCAAAAATCCCAGAGAACTACACGGAGGGACCTGATGAAAGACCTGCAGAGAGCTGGGACCAAAGTAACAAAGGCTACCATCAGTAACACACTACACCGAGAAGGACTCAGATCCTGTAGTGCCAGGCGTGTCCCCCTGCTTAAGCCAGTACATGTCCAGGCCCGTCTGAAGTTTGCCAGAGAGCATATATGGGTGATCCAGAAGAGGATTGGAAGAATATCATGTGGTCAGATGAAACCAAAATAGAACTTTTTGGTAAAAACTCAACTCGCTGTGTTTGGAGGAAGAAGAATTCTGAGTTGCACCATACCTACTGTGAAGCATGGGGGTGGAACATCATGCTTTGGGGCTGTTTTTTCTGCAAAGGGGACAGGACGACTGATCTGTGTTAAGGGAAGAATGAACGGGCCATTTTATCGTGAGATTTTAAGCCAAAACCTCCTTCCATCAGTGAGAGCATTGAAGATGGAACGTGGCTGGATCTTCCAGCATGACAATGATCCCAAAAAACACATCACTCGGGCAAACGAAGGAGTGGCTCTGTAAAAAGCATTTCAAGGTCCTGGAGTGGGCCTAGCCAGTCTCCAGACCTCAACCCCACAGAAAAATTTGTGGAGGGAGTTGAAATTCCATGTTGCCCCAAAAACATCACTGCTCTAGAGGAGATCTGCATGGAGGAATGGGCCAAAATACCAGCTACAGTGTGTGCAAACCTGCTGAAGACTTACAGGAAACGTTTGACCTCTGTCATTGCCAACAAAGGTTATGTTACAAAGTATTTAGTTAAACCAAATTTATTGACCAAATACTTATTTTCCACCATAATTTACAATTAAATTCTTTAAAAATCCTACAATGTGATTTCCTGGATTTTTTTTTCTCATTTTGTCTCTCATAGTTGAAGTGTACCTATGATGAAAATGACAGACCTCTCTCATCTTTCTAAGTAGGAGAACTTGTACAATCAGTGGTTGACTAAATACTTTTTTGCCCCACTGTATATGCATACTGCTATCGTTCTAAGTTTGAATGTACCTGAAACAGCATTTCCCTGACCGACCCTTTTATATTTATATATATATATATATATATATATATATATATATATATATATATATATATATATCTATCCTTTATGTTCATGTTACTGAAACAGCAACATTACAGGCTGTAAGTTACAGCATACCATCGGCATGCAGGCAGAGAAATGGACTATGTCCCAAACGAATGTTTTTGAAGTTTGTTTACAAACTGTGTCTGTTGGCGTGAGAGATGTGTCTACAGCCTTGAGCGTAGGATGCAGTTTAGGACTGGACTATGGTAACCTAAAGGAGGTTGCAAATACAGGATCTGCATGCCTTATAACCTGCTGATGAAGTAATTGTGGAAGAAAAGATTTGGTGCTTTGCTACAAGCATTAGGCGCTTAAGCCCCATAAGCCCCACACTTTATCATTGAGAATTTATTTGTTCACAAAAAGTCAAATGTTATATTTGTTCTTGCCTTGTGTTTTCACATGAAAAATGGATCATCAATGAATTTAACAAAATTAACACTACTCTAAACTGTGTTAAACTAAATGTGAGTGCTTGATGACTGCAGTTGTAACTGTGCTCCTGTCCTGAATATAGCCACTGATGCTGCCATGACGTTAACTAAATAAATAAATAACTGTTGAAAAAGGTCTTTCCACACAAAAACAGCCGTTTGTTGCTCTGGTGTGTACACACATCCTTCTAGAATCTAGTATGTGGCTTAACAATTACATCGACCCAACATTGTGTGTGGCTGTGTTATACACCTCTGGGGAACGAGATGCTATGCTTATGGAGACATTCAATACAATTCAGTGTCCTCTGGAGCAACCAACAGGAACAGAAGCAGTATTTAAAGGTGGGGTGGCATAATGGCACAAGTGTTTAACACCGTCACTACACAGAACTGGAGGCTGTTTGATCCTACTCCAGGACTGCCAGTCTGGAGTTTGCTTGTCCTTCCCATGTCTGCATGGGTTTTCTTTGGGTACTCTGGCTTCCTCCCACAAAAGACATGGGTAAGGTTAGCAGGTCTCTCTAAGATGCCCCAGTGTTCTTATGTTTGACTAATATCGTTATAACCTTGCTCCTGTCACATATAGCCATTGATCCTGATGCAGAGTCACAACTTTCCAAACTCCAATAAAGATAACATGGATAAAAAGAAAATACAAATCATATTCATGGCTGATGACACTTACTAACACTTGAATTTGTGTCTGTTCACTTGACACATTTTTGTGATGACTGAGCCACCAATCAAAGTTATTTTCTACAATAAAATTGTATGCATATTAATTTTATATTCAATTGAAAAGGATTTGGGGTGAGACTGTGCACATTTTAAGAATGCAAGTCTGTTTTCCACTTTTCCACAACTCCTACACGGTGTTTATCTGTGAGTACGTGTGGAAAAAGAAAACGAGAACAGCTGAGCATTACAGGGTATCTACACCTGCAATTCCCAAAGTAGAGTTCATCCTTGACTCTCATTTCAGCATCACTGAGATGGTACAAGCTTGAGTGTTTTTAATGTGCTGGGCTATGGGGATAAATATTCAGAAAGAAATGATTGTGCATTCAGAGGAGAGAAATTGCAGAAGGCCAAACATGAAACATATTTGTACAGTCAGCTCTGGAGTTATTGATATTCTTGGTAAATAAAAAAAGATATGAAAATGTGGTTCATTCGCTTATTCTCACACTGAAAACATGAGATGCAGTTAGCCTTTAATTGAATTGCTCTTATTATTAGAAAATAAAAAAAACCTTATCAAAGCTTAATGATTTAAAATCTACCAATATTCCATGGACTTCTCTATGCTTATGTTTGCTCATACGTTTTCCACAAACCTCCAGCTGTGATCTTTGGAGAAATTTTGGCTCCTTAGTCATCCTCCTGAATGTGTATAAAGGCAAAACACACTTGTGAATACAATAATGCATATGCATCATTTCCAGTAAAGCCAAACCCAGGCACCATCTATCATCACCTTCCTATCAGTGGGAAGTTACACTTTTGCTTCATACAGTGATTAAATTGTAAAATACATTAGTGAGAAACCTCACAGTGAGGCAGCAGTGGATATTTATATTTTTACTGGCACTCTTGCTCTTACAGCAAGAAACATTTACTAGTAGGTATCCTAAGGAGAGAATATGATGTGATGCAACCACGCACTGTAATGTGAGTTTGAACGTTCTAAAGGGCTGAAATGAAGACGAGATACAGGTATAAACATTTGGGTGATTAGAGTGCTGTCTGTGTTCAGGATGCCTCAGATGTCACACACACACACACACACACACACACACACACACACACATGCATGTGTACGTTGTTGCTTGTGCTTTTCTTTCATTGGGTGTGACATGCATGCATGAAAGAGAGAGAAAGCATGAAAGTCTCCAGTGCCACTACATCAAGATGACAGGACTAAAAGTAGGAATTAGTTTGTTTCATAAGGAAACAATGGATGTAGGGCTCCCGTTACACACTCCTCAACATTGACAGTGCAACACCGATAAGGAAAGTGAATTATGGAAATCACAGGATCAATAGACATGTTCATTATATGCAATGATAAAAATAGCAAACAAAATATTAAAAACATCTAGATTTAACTGCAGCATCGTACAATCATCATACACCAATTGATGTGCTTTTTGAGGTTTCATATGGCTAAAAAACTTTGCTTTCAGTCAGGCTTTTATGCCTCTCCCGCATGCCACAGATTGTCACTAGGTGCTTCAACATTTGCAGATCTTAGCTACATCTGCTACTTCCTCGATTTGCATAACCTTCTTTCTTGGTGCTGCAATTTCAATGTTGAGATGTGTACAAACATCAGTTATCCAAGACGTTTCTAGGAACAAGGTATGTTTAGAAAACAAGTGACTTTTTACATTTACTTTTTGTTGCCATTTTATATAATTTGTGTATTATCTAAGCTTTTGCATGTTGATTAATGCCTAAGGACTTTTGATCTCTGTTTCATATCATGTTTCTCCCTAAGTGAACAGGAAGTTGTGGATCCTCATAAAATATAAATGGGAACATGCTTCAGTTACGTTACAGTGGTGCTTGAAAGTTTGTGAACCCTTTAGAACTTTCTATATTTCTTCATATATATGACCTAAAACATCATTTCACACAAGTCCTAAAAGTAGATAAAGAGAACCCAGTTAAACAAATGAGACAAAATATTATGCTTGTTGATCATTTATTCATTGAGGACAATTGAATTGATCCAATATTACATATTAGTGAGTGGCAAAAGTATGTGAACCTTTGCTTTCAGTATCTGCTGGTGACCCCCCCCTGTTGCAGCAATAACTGCAGCTAAACATTTCCTGTAACTGTTTTGATCAGTCCTGCACACCGGCTTGGAGGAATTTTTAAGCCCATTCCTCCCGTACAGAGAACAGCTTCAACTTTGGGATGTTGGTGGGTTTTTCCTTCACAATTAACTGTTTCGCTTCAGGTCCTTCCACAACATTTTGATTGGATTTTTGATTATATTGTACTTTGACTTGGCCATTCCAAAACATTAATTCAGTTGATCATGATTCAGTTCATGGACAGATGTCCTGACAATCTTCCTGTAGAATTCCTCTGATATTATTTGAGAAATTTATGTTCCATCAATGATGGCAAGGCCATTCCTGGCCCCAGATGCAGCAAAACAAAACAGGCCCAAACCATGATACTACCACCACCATCATGTTTCACAGATGTTGTGCTGGAATGCAGTGTTTTTTCCTGTTTTCCTTGTTTTTTGTTTCTCCAAAAACATAATGCTTTTTCTTTTAAAAAAAAACCAAAAAAGTTCTATTTTGGTCTGATCCATCCACAAAACATTCTTTCAATAGCCTTCTGGCTTGGAATCTTTAGCAAACTGCAAGATGAGCAGTAATGTTCTTTTTGGAGAGCAGTGGCCTTTCTCTTTCTGGTGCGACCTGCCAGGCACACCATTGTTGTTCAGTGTTTCTTCTGATGGTGGACACATGAAACATTAACATGAACCAATGTGAGAGAGGCCTTCAGTTGCTTAGAAGTTACCCTGGGGTCCTGTGTGACCTCTCCAACTATTACACTTCTTGCTTTTGCTGGAGTGATCTTTTGTTGGTCGAACCACTCCTGGGGAGGGTAACAGTGGTCTTGAATTTCCTCAATTTGTACACAATCTGTCCTGACTGTGGATTGGTGGAGTCCAAAACTCTTTAGAGATGGTTTTGTAACCTTTTCCAGCCTGATGAATGAGCATCAACAACATCTCTTTTTCCTGAGGTCCTCAGAAATCTCCTTTGTTCAGAATGCCGTGATGATACACTTCCACAAAACAATGTGTAGTGAAGAGCAGACTTTGATAGATCCCTGTTCTTTAAAAAATTAAACGGGGTGCCCCACTCACACCTGATTGTCCATCCCATTGATTGAAAACAACCTGACTCTAATTTCACCTTCAAATTAACTGCTAATCCTAGAGGTTCACAATATTTTTGCCACTCACTAATATGTAATATTGGATAATTTTCCTCAATAAATAAATGACCAAGTATAATATTTTTGTCCTGTTTGTTTAACTGGGTTCTCTATCTACTTTTAGAACTTGTATGAAAATGTTTTAGGTCATAGTTATGCAGAAATATAGAAAATTCTAAAGATTTCACAAACTTTCAAGCACCACTGTACATTTGACTCCTTATAGTAGAAACACTTATTTCTTGTTGACACCATGAGATGAAGAAACATGTTACTTTTTAATATGGTTAATATGTAAAACAATTTAATATCAAATTTATATCTGAAGCAACTGGTCACTAGAAAAAGAATTACTGTAATAAAAACAAATTGAATTAGAAATGTCAATTGGATAACATTTGTCTTTATGTACCAGTGCATTGTGAGTACACTGGGCCAGCTTTATATACCCTCACATACCCAACTTATGATTGGACTTTATGTTAGGGAGAAGAAACAACTTTTTTCCTTTTAGCTAATTTCCCTTCATTCTATATATGCAACCTTTCAGCCATATGGTCACTTATTTTACCGCTTACACACACTGTAGGACATGCATATAGCAGCAGCACCATCTGAATCATTATCAGTGTGTTCAACGGGATAAAGTCTGGCAGTTGCTGTGACTTTGGCACAGATTTCTCACTCTTGGTTTTGATTTAGTGCATTTGTGAGCAGCTATGTACATCTTGGCCAATAATGCCTCTCCATGTGCTAATAGATGCCAGAATTATTTCTGTAGAGTAGACTCGTTTGGCCTTCGTGGTCTAGCTCCTGGAACCACAAAGCAGTTTTTTAACCCAAAGAAGCATGTTTGGTACCATTTACTGAGAGCTGGACTTCATTCATTCACAATTTTGCATAGCTTTTAATTTTATAGTTAGGAACTCTACATGGAATTTTGTTATATTAAAACAGCTTTGGTCCTCTTGATCAGGGCTCTTAAATGTTTTGTCTATGTAGTCTTTAAACTGACAGAAAAACACACACTCGCACACCCCAAACACTTTTTTAGGAACACCCGAGTTCATTCACATTCATCAATGATCTAATCAGCCAATCACGTAATAGGAGAGCAGTGCATAAAATCACACATATACAGGCTGGCTGCTTCAGGTAATGTTCACATAAACCATGAGAATGGTGGAAAAATGTGATCTCTGTGATTTTGACCATGATATGATTGTTGGTGCCAGACTGGCTTGTTTAAGAGTTTCTATAACTGTTGTTTTCTAGGGATATTAAGGCACAGCATTTTCTTCCAAACTTCCAAACTTTTGTTGATGAGAGAGGTCAATAGAGAACGTCCAGACTGATTCAAGCTCACTGAAAGTCTATGGTGACTTGGTGGTTGGGTTACAACAGCAGACAGCTTCCACTTGAGGCTGCAGTGGGCATAGGTTCACTAAAACTGGACTGCTGAAATTTAATAAAAAAATGTAACCTGTTCTGTTGAATCTTGATGTCACCCCACAGATGGTAGGGTGAGAATTTGGTGCTAACAGCATGAATCCATGCACTGTTCAACCAGGCTAGTGTACATGGTGTACTCGTGTAGTGTTCATGGCACACTTTTGGCTTATTATTGCCAATCAATCATTGTTTGAATGCCACAAACCTTGTGTTCATGGGCACAATTTATCCATCTTCTAGTGGCTACTCCACAAAGCATCCGACCTGGCAACAAGGGGTTTTCACTGGTGCTCACTGGACATTTTTGTCTTTATTTTTGCACCAGCCCTGGGTAAGCCCTAGAGACTGTTGTGAATGAAAATCCCAGGAGATCAGTAGTTATAGAAATACTCAAACCAGCCCTGCCTGGCACCAACAACCATACACATACTACACACCTACACACCAATATAAGTAGTCCACAAATACAACTGTTGTAAAATGCTGTACGGTTTACAATTTGTCCCTGTCAAACCAGCGACTGCAATCAATCAGTCTCCAGAGAATTTCAAAAGGAACTGGAACACTGTCTTGTTGCTTGCATTCTTCTCCACCTAAAACGTTTCTTTCTGTAATGGATCTCATTTTTAGTTCTTTGTACTTCAATATCTCCCATTTTTTTTATCTCTCTGACCCTGTTGTTTGTAACACTCCAGTGACTGGCAACCCTTTTCCATTATTAATGTCTGTGCAAATGTGTGGTTTTTTTGAGGACATCATAAGCAGAATTTGAATTTTGCCCAGTATATCCAACAGCCATTGAGATGCTAAAAACCTGGTAAATAGTTTTATGGAGAGGGTCATATAAAAATGCATCTGAAAATGCATGGAATGTTGTTTTTTTTTTTTTTTTTTTTTACCAGCAGAGCAGGCATATTCTGCAGCATTCTTTGGATTAGTAACATGTGATTCCTGTTGTATGGCGTGATGTATATTATTATATATAGTGTGTCATATATTAGTATATTATGATATATATAATGATTTTAAAGTAAGAAGTTTCAGTGCCATTATGCTATGCCCTTAAGTGTAAGCATATTTTTTGTAGTCATTAACCTTCCAGAGAGCAAAATGGCAGTTTACATTAAACACTCAGTGGTAGAGGAATAGTTCAGCCAGATGAGCAGTTTAGTATGTCTGCAGGCCATGTGAGATAATAAGCACCCAATAGGAAGACATGTGGATGACTATAGACTGAAATATTGCCAATAATAAATGTGGCGTTATTTCATTTTGCTAAAGGGTGCTGGCTGCTGCCCAATGCAGCATTGCCATTACACTTCACAATATCCTCTGCCCTCCTCTGGGTCCTGGGTCATGTTACTGATGGCTGATTTTGCAAAGCAGATTATTCTTGCCTGCACTGATTATCCAGCCAAAGACTGTGAGCAGGACAATCATGTCATGCTCACAGTTTCAACTTGCTGGGGTGTGTCCCAAATCACATCCTGATGAATAAATATCATGTTAAAATACAATGCCAAATGGCTAACCGGGGGTAAATCCAAACCCTGCCCTTGCTAACCTGCCACTATTGAGTTCTGTCTGGAAAAACTTTATTAATAATCAATTTGTTTTGTACTTAATAATTATACTTTCACCCAAGCCTAATGGAAGATTTCAGTTTTCCCCTATCAAACAGTATTTTATAGTAAAAGCATCTTTGTTACATAAGATAAGACTTCTAACAGTTCTCCCGTTGGCACCAATTATTTTGGGAAATTTACATTTTACACACTTGTTTATGATCTGTGTCTTCTCTTACTTGCTGCTAACTGAAATAGAAATGAGATAACTAGATTCAGTTTGGCATTTCTTTTTATAAATCAAGTAGACATGCTTCATCAGGAATTCTGTGTAATGAATTGTGAAATGCTGGTTGTATTTTGAACTGATTGGAAATGAGGTAGGTTCTTTTTATTTGCATTTGGGAGTCAATGAATTGTGCAGGAGTGCATGCGTGTGTGTGCACGCGAGTCAGTGATGACACAGGTTCTATTCCTCTACAGAACATTTTGATGGACAGAGAGAGGAATTGGATTTATATTAAGAGATTCTGCTCAGCAATGAACTGCTTTTAGCACAGCAGAAATAGAAACAGGAAAATCTATCACTCAGTAAGAGCCCATTCGGCCACAGTCACTGTAAAGTGCTTGTGTTTATTGGGTTTATGTGTGTGTCAGATTTGTTCACAATTTTGTTAAATGTCATAGCCTATGTTAAGTTAGACACACACACACACACACACACACACACACAGAATTTAAGTACCTCCCCGGCACCAATGGAACTGTAGGAAGTTGACGTACCATGTAAAGTATAACCTATTCCTGGACGGCACAATGGCACAAGTGGTTAGCGTGGTTGCCACAGAGCTCCCAAGATCCCTGGTTTGGTTCTTACCTCTGTCTCTGCCTGTGTGGAGTTTGTATATCCTCCTCGTGTCTGTGTGGGTTTACTCTGGGTACTCCTCTCACATTAAGGTTAATTGGTTGCTCTAAATTTCCCCAGTGTGAGTGCATCCAATTTTATCAGACACCGAATAGTAAAATTAGATATTAACATTTTCTCAGTCCAGACGTATAAAACCCATTCCTGCTTCTGTTTTATGGATGCACCACTAAACTCCCAACCTGATTAGACTGCTGATCTACTGCATCTAATAACAGTCCTCAAAGTAAGTCTAGCCATGGGCTGCACAAACCTGCTGTACTTTATTTATCTAATTGACAAATAAAAGGCCTAACTTGTTTGTATTTAAGATTTGTCTGTATTTATATTTCTAAAATAGAATTTTCTGTGTCCATAATGATTTCCCCTGAAGCTAGTGGATATGTAAACCATTATTAAGCAGGTTCATTGATTCCCTGAACAGCATGAACTCATACAATTGTCAGGTCCTGTCTATTTTCCCCATATATGGTCCTCTGTTGTTACTTTTATTGAAAGCATGTAATTAGTATGTTTATGTGAAGGGCAGCTCTGTGTACACTATTGATTAGTATCAGCCTTAAAGCTAAAAGTTTTCTGTGGGTTACTCAGACAATCTATAGATAATAGTTCTAGGACATTAACTGGGGATTAGAGCATCTTCTATTTACATTTACATTTACATTTATGTCATTTAGCAGACTCCCTTATTCAGAGCGACTTACAATTGATACAATCTTACACTCCAAGCAACTGTGGGTTATGGGCCTTGCTGAAGGGCCCAACAGTGGCAGACTAGCAGAGGTGGGATTTGAACCTTGGACCTTCTGATCCACAGTCCAGTACCTTAACCACTAGACCACCAGGACAAGGACTTAATTTAAAATGGCCAGCATTTAAAAAATATCATTGGTTTTTAGTTCTGCCACAATAATTCAATTTTAGCTGACGATTAATTGTAATATTAACGATTTAATCGTCTATTTTTACAGCCCCTCTATTTTAGTAGGCCTGTATGCTCAATAATGGTGTAATGATGTATTCACACGATTATGATAAACAACATCAGTTTACTGAACAATACAATTATAAAGTTATATAAATAAATTAAATTGGTATGCCTATAAGCTTGAAAATAATAGTTGCTAGGCCTGTCACAATCATGAAAGTTTAGCTGACGATTATCATATAAATAATTGCACTTAATGATTTAATTGTGTTTAATGAACGCAACTAATGGAGTACAAGCCTAAAGTGATTGAACAGCCATCTTGCTTACTAGCAATGTTTGATTAGCAGCTAATACTGATTACTGTCAAAATGATGCACTGCATGTGTGTGCAGCCAAAACTCACACAAATGCCTACAAAATATAAAAAAATAAAAACACAAAGCATGACAAAAAAAAGCGTGAAAATATCAGCAAAAAACCCTTTCTGCTAGCTACATAATTGAGACCATTTCATTGTGATCATCTTAAATAATTGTGATTAGACGGTTATGTAATAATTGTGACAGTCCTATGTGTTTTAACTGTTCAGTGGTGTTTGCTAATGGAAGCTGTTATGAAATTTGCACTTTTTTTTTTCCACAGGCAGGGAGCCCGACGTCTGTAAACGCCCCCTGTGGGTTCTCTCGTAATTCAGTCACTCCGTCAAACCAGGACATCTGCAGGTAAAAGCATACTTTCCAATATTGTTAATCTTGGCTCTTTAAGGTACAGCAGATGTCATCATTTCTCCAAAGCAGACCTTCCTGTGCATTCGAACTACTTTCATTAACCCTCTGAACTTTATCCATTTCTGGGCACTTCTCGCTACCTTTGTTTTAGGTTATAATGAATCAATTTATGGAGGCTAGTCTGGAAATCATTTGCTGCAGATGATAGTGCTCCTTGAATGGGATGCCAGTCCATCGCAGGGTTTTGTTACCATGCCACCTAACCTTCACATTGCAAGCCCAGGGAGTCAAAGTCCAGTTCTTAGGAACTGCTGTTCAAAGCAGCTGGCTCTTACTTCCGTACCACAAGAGCTATATACACTTGCGTTAGATGTAAATGACTCATTTAAAGCGTACAGTTTTTATTCACAGTATGTGTGTACTTCACATAATAGAGATGTGATTTTTCAGATAAGGTTCTGAAAAATCAAAAATGGTTCTTCATGGAATGTGTCTGTGTCAAAGTATAAAAAAAAAAACCCAAAGAATTTGTGCAGGAGTGATTTCAGTGAGAGTTCCAGAGAATAAAGCAGTGGTAGTATGACTCATACTATTATTGGCAATTATTAACTTTTTCCACTGTCTGCCTTTATTCTGCTGTCTCTGTGAGTTTTCGTCTGTCATTGATTTATAGTCTACACTTTTCGTGTTTTCTACTGCATGTTGCATGTCTCTGTTTCATTATCTGTTTGCTTGTCTCTTGCCCCTGCTGCTGTCCTGTGTTTTTTTTCCATTTCCTCCTACTGTGCAGCTCTATTGCTGGTGCTCCTGCTCAAGAGCAGCTCTCTCAAGAGCCTGCACAGACTGCTGTGGTTCTGCTCAACTCCAACGATAAATGCTCGGCATCACAGAGCATCACCGTGACAACTCTCTGTGTTAACTCGCCCACAAAACCCAAAAATAAATCTGTCTTTGGAGCCGAGTTGTTTTCGCTGCTTAAGCCCTCAGTCAGCCTCAGGTCACACGCCAACACGCTCAAGTTCTCAAAGTCCCTGAATGACGTGGGCCAGAAGATGGATGGCCTGTGCAGCCTGCACTTTTCTGACCGCACGTGCTCAGATGGCGAGTTACGCACTGAGACAAAAGTAGACACTGACCGTGGTCACCGAGCCAAGACTCTTGCTGTCAAGCTGACCCGTCTGCCTCCCCTTTACCACACATTCCAGCAGCCGTCCTTCTCCAGTACCTATGGCTATGGGAGTACCCACCCTAGTGAAATGCAGAAAAGCTCCAATCTGCTGCGCTTCTTCTTCCCTTTCCCACGCTCCTCCACAGCGACCAGCCTGCCTCCTGCCAAGCCATCCAGTGCCTTGCTGGAGGTGAGCGAGGCCTGCAGTGAGGACATGGGTGATGACGATGTGTTTGAGGATGACCATTCTGGCTGGAAGCTTAAGACCAGGGAACATCGTGCCCCTCTCTGCTCTCTCGAGGAGGATGGAGACCTCGACAACTGCTCCTCACCAGTGTTGGAGAGAACAGCACCGATTTCACCCTACTCTCTGTCTGGGGACTGTTGCAGGTTGGTGGGGCTCCTCCTGTCTGGCTTACCCACGTGCCCTGTCTGTAGAGAGGTGGCACCCTCTGTAGAGCCCCGTCACCCTACCTGCCTGGCTTAGATGTCCCATTAATCCTTGCTGCTGCAGCCTGTTAAAAGGTCTTTTTTGTATTAGTCTTGTATTTCCTTTCCTCTGCTATTTAATGTCAGTCACCGAAGTATTTTGAGCAAGTGCTAGCAGACTAAACTGACGCTGTTTGCACTAGTCCTATGCGTAATAATCACATAGTATACACATACATACATACACTCCTAGACAAAAAAAATAACGCACCCAAAAAGGAGTTGTTGAAATTGAACGAAACTTTATATGTGTGAATATATTGATGATGTATGTAAGTGAGTACAATATTAGAGTGAAATGATAAGTTTACTGGGAAAAACAGTACAATGGAAAGGAGGCTCTGGTACTCTGCTAAGCCCCCTCAAGCCTGGATACAAGATGGGACACGACTGGGCATGGAGGCATGCAGGTTCCATTTGGTATTCTGTGGCACATTTGCCCGCAGATGTTGCCTGAAGATCCTGTACACTCGTAGGTTGCTGAAGCTGGTGTCCCAACTGGTCCCATAAATTCTCGATTGGCAATAAGTCTGGCGACCGTGCAGGCCAAGTAAGTGTTTCCAACTGGCAGAAACATTCCTGGGAAACCCTTACTGTGCTTGGGCAAGCATTATTGGAAGCCAAAAGTACTCAAAAGTAGCCTTTAAAAGCATTTTTATAGGACAGCAGGCGAAGTACTTTCCTGATTAGACCCAGTGTCTAATCAGACCACACCTAGGGAGAGACACACTTAGGGAGGCCTGTTGATGGTTGACTCTGCATGGCAGGTTCACCAGTTCAGGATCAGCAGAAACATGAAATTAAAACACAATTAATTTAGTTCTAAAATATGTTCTCATCTTTGAAGCTGCAAAATGCACTATGGTTTAATTTATGAGCCATGTAATTGGCTTGGAGCCATGATTTACCATGATTCAAGAGCAAACAGTTAAGAAACATCCCATACTCCTGCATTATTCAGCAAAATAATGAAATAAAAATAAAATAAAGATAGCACCATCTGAGAATGTGTTTTGCTTTTTTGTTGAGGGATGGAGCCCTGGATGTGCATGCAGCTTGTGTCGACTTGTTTTTGAATTGTGTTTTCATACATTTTTGTCAGACATTCCAATTACTTTTTGGGTAGCCCATTGATTTCTGTGTAGCGACCCTGTCATAACTCCATCCCAGTGACACACTGCTGGCCATGCCTGCCTTTGTCTCTGTATTTCACAATGCTTTTCCATTTTTTTGAAAAAAGCCACATGGACTGAAACTAAATAGCAAGAGAACATGGTTCAGTGAGCCTGGCACAAAGGGAGTTTGAATGGGAGTAACGGAAGTTATTAGTTATTAGTCTTGGTTTATAGAGTTCATTGGATCCTGATGTAATATTACTGATCCTGATTCTTACACTAATCTATACGTGTTAAACTATGGTGATTATATTTTGGGTTTCAAAAAAGAGGACACGTAGGCAGCTGTGGTCAGTAGGAGTGGTGCAATAACTGGTGCCACTGTGAACTGTGATACATAAATATTTAGTCCTTTAATCCTCCTTCTGGATTCAACTCAATGGTTAGTCTTGGTGTTGGGTCTGTGCGGGACAGTTGTGGGTGTCCCAGTGGAGCATGACTAAGGATGGGACGATTTGACAGGAATGCTGTATGCGTACAGTACAGTATTTCCCACAGAATTAGTTTGTGTTTGTGACAGTAAGCTGATGCACCGCAGTTTCTGCCTGCTTCTCAGTTCCCTGCTTGCTTCTCAAATGCCTGCTTGCGTGACAAATACTACAGGAAATGCGTCTCACTTTCATAAGACAGTTTCTCTTCTCATAAATGTGTTTGTGAGAGATAGAGCATGGATGATGAGGAAGTTCAGAGGGAACTGCAACAGATACAATGCAAGCAGCTCTACAGTGAAATAGTATTTTACCCATGTAAAAGAGCAAATCAATATATGTAAATTGTCATTGTAAATATTGACAACATCAGTGTATGGGAAGCACTGCAGTGTCTTGGCTACTGGCAATACCAGTACACTATAGTATCCCATACAACTTTGCTAAGTTTGGTATATCAAATGGTGTTTGGACAACGTCCAGATCACATAAATCCCAATTTCACAATGTATCGTGAACATTACCTGTGCACATACCTGTGTTCCTTTCCATTCAGCTTTCCAAAAGAATTAGTTCAACTTTTATCGTCCATTAAGTAACATTATTTATTTTCATGGCCATAGAAAAAAACCACCTGCCATAAAAAATCAGCTCTTACTAATTCTCCTGATGTGCCCAGGGTATACATTCATGGCATGCACCACTCTCGTCAAGCAGGCTATTGCTGTGGTGTGTTTTTTCTTACACACACACAATGCTAATGGTTAAGAAGCAGTTTAGCCAGTGGTTGTGTGCAGAGAATATACATAACTAACCAATTGCCTGCCAGAGTTTGTAAAATAAGACAAGAGTCAAAGTAATACAATGCACATACAGTGTATACCAACTGTAGAAAGTAAGGGTTTGCATGAAAACAAGGTTAAATCTTGGACATTTTAGGCAAGTTAGATATTCCGGCCAAACAAATTTTCTTTATGTCCCAAAATGAGGACATATCTGAGGGAAAAGATGTATGATCGCCCTAGCTAAACAATATCTGTAATGAGATTTTGTTTGAGTATGCTGTGAGGTTGGAAAAATATATGAATTTTTGTTGTGGCAATTTAAGTGGCTTTTTAAGTGTAATATACTGTTTGTGAACCATTTAAAATGTTATATATTTCTGCATTAACAGGATCATTTTCACATATGATAGTTAAACAAATAAGACAATATTACAATATTATGCTTGGTCAATTATACTTAGAAATTACAATTAAAAATAATTAAGAAAAAGAGTTATCGATGCTCATCAGGCTGGAAAAGGTTCCACAACCATGTCAAAACAGTTGGAGGAACTTCAAGACCAATGTCCTCTCTGGGAGTGGTTGACCAACAAAAATCATGCTTAGAGCAAGGTGTATAATAGACCTTAAGCTCATGAAGGAACCCAGGGTAACTTCTAAGCAACTAAAGGCCTCTCTGACATTGGCTAATTTGAATGTTTATTAGTCCACCATCAGGAGAACACTAAATATTAATGGTGTGCATGGCACAGTGGTAAGGTGAAAGCCACTGCTCGACAGAAACAACATTGCTGACCGTCATGTAGCATGTGGACAAGCCTGAAGACTATTGGAAAAATGTTTTGTGGTTGAATGAGCCCAAGATGGAACCTTCTGGTTTAAATGAAAAGTTTTGTGTGTGGAGAAAGGAAAACGCTGCATTCCAATTAAGAACCTTATCCCATCTGTGAAACGTGGCAGCAGTGTCATGGTTTAGGTCTGTTTTGCTACCTCGGGTCTAGGATGGCTTGTCATTGTTGTTTATGGAACAATGAATTCTGAATTATGTCAGCAAATTCTAAAGGAAAATTTCAGGACATCTGAAAAAAATGGCTGAAGAAGAATAAAGTAATTTTTTGGGATCGCCAAGTCCTGTGTTGAGGCAGGATCTGAAGCAAGCAGTTCATTTCAGGATACCTACCAACATCTTAGAGCTGAACCAAAAATGAGCTAAAAATTCCTCAAAGGCAATGTGCAGGACTGCTCACCAGTTAGCAGAAATGTTTAGTTGCAGTTATTGCTGCACAAGGGAGTCACAGCAGATACTGAAAGAAAAGGTTTACGTCATTGTGCAGCTCACAAATATGTAATAATGGATCATTTTCCTCGATAAATACAATGTATAAGATCTTTGTCTCATATGTATACATTTATGACTGGAGATGTGATGTTTTACGTCATATTTATGCAGAAATAGAAAATTCTAAAGTGTTCTCAAGCTTTTGAGCACTGTATTTCTGTTCAGATCTAGTGACTTGTGCTCTGAAATAATGTGTGTTATAGGCGACAGTTGTGTTATTAAGCCATTCTAACATTGTTCGGCAGAATAGACAGCGGTTGCGAAATTAACACTAGGACCCAGGAGCATTGAATTAGCACCTGAATTAGTAAAGAGAAGAAAGGGAATGTGTTCTTTCCAGTAATTGGATTGAGCCAGACTAATCACTGAGAAGCTGGCAGTGCGTGGTGAGTTTAACGTATAATGCTGAAAGGCAGGATGTGACCTCTGATGTCCAGTTGTCCTTCTGCTAAGGCTTAGGGAGCTGAATTTAGCACAGTGCTTTTAAAAACAGAACTGTAATTATGGACCTTAATTGTCTGGAGGTGAAAAGAAGTTTGTTTGTTTTTAAATCACATTAAAGCTAATCCTTTTTAGGGTTTTTTTTCTCTTTGCTGTTGTTTTGCTGTTCTGTCTAGCTAAGCTATATTTATTCAAATGATGTTTAATACACTCTGGTCTCAGCAGACCTTCGCAGCATGTGCAAAACGCATTTGACATTTTACTGTTTATCGAATTACAATCTGTCATACAGAGTTTTGTCAGTTGTCTTAGGAAAACAGTGGGCTGGATTTATGGCTGCAATGTATGTTAAGAGAAGCAGCCATTGTGATTTTGGACTGTTTGTGTTGGAGGTCTTCTTAAGTATGAACACCCGTCTGTTTCTTAAATTGGATAGCAAATGAATTGTCATCTGCTGTCAGAATACGCAATAATATTAGTAATGGCAACTCCAAAGTGGTCTGTTCCTTTCCATTACAATAAACCAGTGGTGTTCAGACTCCCCAAGCACCTGGTTATTTACTCATATGCCAAGCCCAATGAACCAGAGGACCCCAATATAAAATATAGGACTACAAAATATAATATTAATTTAGTCATTCATCTTCACTCCTCAATTTATCCTGGTTAGGTTAGTGATTGATCACGAGTCTACCCCAGAAACACTGAGCATAAGGCAAAAGTGCACCCTAGGCAGAACACAATACACAAGAGGTGCAAATTAGTGAACAAACCTATGTTAACAGTAACTAATGTGAATCCATATGATAAGCATGTAAATCGGCTGTGTTATGTATTTAGATGTCTACATAAAGGTCCCTGCCCCAAATTTTGCATAGCCGTGCTTTACACCCCATGACGTTAACATATAATTTTCAGTACATGTATGTGCCACATAAATTCCATATCCATGGTCCAAATATATATCCATGATCCAGTAAGGTTATTATCTTTATTACTAAAGTTTATTAACCTACTTGACCGGTACATTACCTTGCCAAATACATTTGCAGAAATACAGTTGTAATGACAGACGCATCAGCAGAAAGTTTTCAAACACGAAGTGCAGAAATTATTATTTAACTATGAAGTTGCAGTCATCTAGGATGGATAAGAGCAGAATAGTGGCCGACTCATTGAATCAGCGAGTGGAGTCAAGCATAGTGAGGGTATCGGGGTGCTTTATTATTGAGTCAATACAGCTATAATACAGCATCCCATATAGCGTTTCTATATAATATGTATTATACATATACGCAGGGATACGCTTCCCTGTATATTTATGCAGCTCCTGAAGGAGACACCATTTAACCTTTTGTTCTTCTAATCTTGTAACACCGATTAGATGAAAGCAGGCTGGAAATAGTCTTTATCCTGTTTATTCACCCTGAAAAGTCATAGATCGGTTCAGATATGGAGACAGCCTTTAGTCGTTCTTAAATGCTCCAACACTGCTAATGCTACCGAACTGGCATGTAAGAACACAGGACAGACTACAGAGGACTGTCATCTGTGCAGTAATGTAACTAAGTTGTACCTTTGCCATGGATTAGTTATTTATCTTCCTATGCTTTCTCTCCTATGCTTTCTCTCTGTCTTTCTATTCTGTCTGTAGGACAGGCCTGAAAATGGAATTGTTGCATAAACTAGCTAATGCTTTCTCTATTCCAGGAGAGATTAAAAGTCTTAAAAGTAGGTTTCCAAAGAAAAGGGTTTTTTTTTCTATTGGTGTCCCTCCCAGAGCTTCAGGGTTGTTTCCCATCTGTTTGAAGTATGAATTGCTTTGAGATTCACTTTGAATTGGCCACAGCCAGCATCACAGGAATAATAGTGCTGCTTGCTTTGGTGCAATGCTTTAGACTGTAGGTGATGTACTTCATACCATATCGCCTAATTATTTTATATTATTAGTGGGTTCAAAGTCAAATTGATTGTGTGTGTGTGAGTGGAATCAGTGTATTCTGCCTTATTTCAACGCTTCCCAAAGAATGGTCCTTTGCTCATGTTGGTAGTCTCCCATTTATCATCTTAATCTTTTTCAGAGGACATCCGTCCTCCAACCCTGCATTTAACAATGCCTGATGGCCTGCTTGAAGCTGCCCTAATGCCTCTCTGGTTTGATTCGCAGGCAGTGTAGAGAACCAGGTGGATATTCTTTAAATCAATAAGACTGAAATGTATTCCAAGGGTCCTAAAGGAAATGAGATATTCACTTGGAAATTAGATTGGAGATAATGACACTGGTGTGGGATTATCTCATGCCCCCATGCGGCAGCTTCTTTTCACACACACAATGATGGTTTCATCAGTGTTCGCACAGATTCATCCAAATTGTGGATGAAAAACAGACTTCAATGGGGATGGTGTAACACGGGGCAAGACTATTCTAAATAGTAGTCGAAAAATGCAAACATCTTTGTGTGGTTCCTTCTAAACTTTTGATTCATTTTCTGGATCTTGAGGTGTACACTCATTGATTAAAAACAAAAAACTTGTTGGAATTGAATGAAACTTTGTGTATGAATGTAATGATGATATATGTAAGTGATTACAATGTTAGAGTTCTTTGGGGAAAACTGTGCAATTGAACGGAGGCTCTGCGATCCTGTTATGCCACCCCTAGCCTGGGTACGGTTGAGATACTGTTGGGCATGGAGACACACAGGTTCAATATGGTATCCTGCAGCACATTTGCCCATAGATTTTGCAGCTGGGCTTGTACACTTGTAGACTGTGGCCGGCTGCCAATGGCAGGGCACATAATGGCACCATGACAACAAAATTCCTTCTGCTAAATGCCTGGAAATGGTCCGGATCTAACAATCCTTTCTACTGGTAATCTGTCTGGGCCTGTTCACCATGAGTGTGTTTCCCATCTCAGAACAACTGCTCCCAACACCTTCTAACACCTAGGCCATAACGGCTTAGATGGCGGGCAATTCATAGAAACGTCCATCCTGCTTTTCTTGGTCCAATGATACGCCCCCTCTCAAAGTCAAGTGAGTCGTAGAGGCATGTCTTGCAGTCATCGATATCTCACCAAGAGGTACCCTACCCAATGTAGCCTCTGAGAGCCTTTTTATAGGGCAGCAGGACAAACAATCGTACACCCTCTTGTGGTAAGACCCAGTGTCTAATCAGAACACGCCTGTAGTCATTTACATATCTGTCTGAGACATAACTGCATGCTGAGTTATGCTACAATCCGACATTTCTATCGGGGTGTGTTATTTATTTTTTGTCAATTAGTATATTTAGTTATTTTAATACTATACATTTTGATGTAGGGTCAGTGTTATTTTTTGATCAGTTTACAGTGCCTGCCATAAACTGATTGAAGTTTACATCATTTTAACAACTACAGAGTTTGCACAACTAGCATCAAACAGGCAGCATTAGCAGACAAATCACTTCTCACGGCATGATAAATATGCTTTGCCTCCCATACGTACAGGAAACTGGAAACAGCAAACCTTGTACATTATGCCTGACCAGTGCACTGCCGCAGCACATTTAAACAAAGGTTTTTATGTGCTTGAGCTGCTCTGCAGACTGCATCTGTATGCCTAAGTGTTCTCCAGTCTCTGCTGTGTGTCTGAGCTCCATACTGTGTAATGTTTGCATGCAGGATCTGTCACTGCGAGGGTGATGATGACAGCCCACTGATCACTCCGTGCCACTGCACAGGCAGTCTGCGTTTTGTGCACCAGGCCTGTCTGCAACAGTGGATCAAGAGCTCTGATACACGTTGCTGTGAGCTCTGCAAGTTTGAGTTCATCATGGAGACCAAACTGAAGCCATTGCGCAAGGTAAACCTAAGCACACACTGAGAGAGTCTTAGTTCGTCCACCTTTTAAATGAAAGCTTTTCTGAAGCAGAAGCTGTGTTTTTTTACTCTTTCATCAATTGGTGTATTGTTTTTTTTAATGGTGTACCCTTCAAAAACTAATACACAGCAGGTATTGGCAGTAATTTTAAAAGGATGTGTGGATGATAGAACCTTGTTGTCTCAGCCTGGCTCTTTAAATTCATTTATAAATACATTTGTCTGTTTGTCAAAAATGTTTTTCATTAGCAAGTATTAACTGCCCTAGCAAATGGCAATTGGATTTCCATCGTAAGTGACTTTTGAGTAAACAACCTTTCTGGTTTTCATTCAGTACAGGGAAATTAGTCTGAATTATTGCACACAGTAATTTCATACAATACTATACAGCCTATGAAAGTCTTAGGCTGCCATTAGATTAGATATACCATCATTTTAGCAATAATATAATATTATATATATATATATATATATATATATACATATATATATTAATTACAAATATTATATATATATATATATTTATATCTTAATATATATACTATTCTATACATACATGTGTGTATATATATGTTAACTATAGATATACATACATGTTGTGTATATATATTCCCTGCTCAAAAAAATCAAGATCCTCAATACACATCCTAGATCTGAATGAATGAAACATTCTCATTGAATACTTTGTTCTGTACAAAGTTGAATGTGCTGACAACAAAATCACACAAAAATCATGAATGGAAATCAAATTTATTAACCAATGGAGGCCTGGATTTGGAGTCACACACAAAATTAAAGTGGAAAAACACACTACAGGCTGATCCAACTTTGTTGTAATGTCCTTAAAACAAGTCAAAATGAGGCTCAGTATTGTGTGTGGCCTCCACGTGCCTGTATGACCTCCCTACAATGCCTGGGCATGCTCCTGATGAGGTGGCAGATGGTCTCCTGAAGGATCTCCTCCCAGACCTGGACTAAAGCATCAGCCAACTCCTGGACAGTCTGTGGTGCAACGTGACGTTGGTGGATGGAGCGAGACATGTGTCAAGCGCCAGACTTTTGCTCACGCGATTCAGCTCTGGGAACGGCGGGCCAGTCCATAGCTTCAATGCCTTCATCTTGCAGGAACTGCTGACACATTCCAGCCACATGAGATCTAGCATTGTCCTGCATTAGGAGGAACCCAGGGCCAACCGCACCAGCATATGGACTCACAAGGGGTCTGAGGATCTCATTTCAGTACCTAATGGCAGTCAGGCTACCTCTGGCGAGCACATGGAGGGCTGTGCGGCCCTCCAAAGAAATGCCACCCCACACCATTACTGACCCACTGCCAAACCGGTCATGCTGAAGGATGTTGCAGGCAGCAGATCGCTCTCCACGGCGTATCCAGACTCTGTCACATCTGTCACATGTGCTCAGTGTGAACCTGCTTTCATCTGTGAAGAGCACAGGGCGCCAGTGGAGAATTTGCCAATCCTGGTCTTCTCTGGCAAATGCCAAGCGTCCTGCACAGTGTTGCTCTATGAGCACAACCCCCATCTGTGGACGTCGGGCCCTCATACCATCCTCATGGAGTCGGTTTCTAATCGTTTGTGCAGACACATGCACATTTGTGGCCTGCTGGAGGTCATTTTGCAGAGCTCTGGCAGTGCTCCTCCTGTTCCTCCTTGCACACTAGCGGAGGTAGTGGTCCTGCTGCTGGGTTCTTGCCCTCCTACGGCCCTCCTACGGCCCTCCACGTCTCCTGGTGTACTGGCCTGTTTCCTGGTAGCGCCTCCAGCCTCTGGACACTACACTGACAGACACAGCAAACCTTCTTGCCACAGCTCGCATTGATGTGCCATCATGGATGAGCTGCACTACCTGAGCCACTTGTGTGGGTTGTAGAGTTCGTCTCATGCTACCACGAGTGTGAAAGCACCACCAACATTCAAAAGTGACCAAAACATCAGCTAGAAAGCATAGGTACTGAGAAGTGGTCTGTGGTCCCCACCTGCAGAACCACTCCTTTATTGAGTGTGTCTTGCACTGACTGACGAGCATGTGAAATTGATCGTCAGTCAGTGTTGCTTCCTAAGTGGATAGTTTGATTTCACAGAAGTTTGATTTACTTGGAGTTATATTGTGTTGTTTAAGTGTTCCCTTCATTTTTTTTTGTATTTTATGCAGTATTAAAAAACTGGACAAAGTCAGTAAAACACCTTCTGTAGGGTAAAGTGACAAGTATTTAGTGTGACCTCCCCTTACACTTTGGCAACAAAAGCATCTGGCAGCTTCATTGAGAATGCAAGTTAACCCTTCTACAGTTCTAAGAAGCTTGATCAGGAATGATCTTTCTGGGGAACAGGGTAAAAAGGCTAAGATATGCTGAAGTTCACAAAGATTGGAATGAAGATGAGTGGAAAATAATATTATGAATCCAAGTTTGAAATTTTTGGGTCCAGTCATCATCATTATGTTAGATATGGTCATTATACAATTGCTAAAACAACAAATCTAATGTTGGCATAAAACGTTTGCACAGTAATTAAGTAAGCCATATCATACCTTGACAGAGAGGCAGAAAATGTACCAGTGCATATTTTGCAATCTGGCTGCTTTTAATGCCCTTTATTGCATTTATTGTATGTGAATTAATGTTTGTCTATGATGCATAACCCAGGATGTAGCTTGCAGTAATGATGTCGGTCTGGTAATCTGTCCTCTTCACTGTTGCAATCACAGCACCTCATGCTGTCAGGACTATGAATGACTTCATTTTCAGAAAGCTATAATAAACAAACATTTATTTAGTAGAAGAAACAAAATGAAATTCCAAGAGGTGCCATTATTAATCTGTGACCCATCACTTTCTCCTTTAATTACATTTCCGATGTGGTGTGTCTCATGCAGCATTTCATTCAACTGTCCTCTGGGTGGTCTTTGTATCATTGTGGGCTTTCAGATCTAACAGCCTGCTGTCAGGCTTATCAAGGTCAGGTGTCTGTCAGCTACACAAGATGGTCTGACAACAATACCAGCTGAATGGGATAACTCAGAATAACTGCAGTCTCTTACATTCTGTTGTTTTTGTTTGTTTGTTTTTTTATACTGTGCTCCAGCAAACTGGATGGGGTGGTTCATTGTGGTTCATGGGATGTTCATTCATTTTTCAAATTGGCATTTTCCAAGTTGATCATGATGTGATATTATGGAATCTTGTTGTAATATATGTATAAAAAACATGAGTGAGCATCATGCTGCCAATGTTTTAAGCGACTTATATCATAACTTACTCGATGTAAAATGTTGCTACAAATTTTAAAGTGAATACAGTAATATTGAATAGATTGTTGAAAACAGTAGTTCCCAAATATAGTCCTATTATCTGTAAATTAAGTCTGTTTGTGAAGGTTACACATAATACAAGTTGTGAACATTTTTCAAGAGTTTATTAAGCAGATTAAATATTTTTGTATGTTAGTATTATACACCCGGCATTATCAAGCTAAATACATTGTTAGCTACATAGGTAAATATATAAATAATTGTAAACACACAAACCTGAACATTCAAAATATCTAGCTTTTAATGGTCCTAACAAGAAATCTTTGGAGAAAGTTTTTTTTTTTGTTTTAATAAAAGAAAATACACCCCAAAACCTGTGCCACCATTTGCTCGTCAGTGCTAGTTGCTAGGAAAAAAGCTTGAAAAAGAGAAATTCACATATGTAGTTTTCTTGTACACAAGCGTAAAACCATGAAATGATTTTAATATTTGATATAAAACTCAACACTAACACACGTCTCGGTGTTCACAATCTTCCAAAATATCTTCAGTCTTGTTTTTTGCTTAAAACATTTGTCATTAGTTGGTAATCTGCCACACCTGATGCAGTCAATCACAAGCCTGAAAACATCTCTTAAACAGAACCAGGAGTGACAGATATCTGATATCTACAAGCAGATATCTATAATATGAATTCTTTTGAGTCCCAAGGTAAACAAGTGAGGAAAATCTGCTCCATGAAAAGCAACATATCACGCAGGGGTTGCTTTATCAGGCCAGCTGCAGCTATACTCAAATTTACAAGAACCCAAAGGCACAGCAAAGCCCTGTTTCACTGTCAGCTATAAAGAGAATAGGTCAACAGTGAAACAACTGGTGAGGTTTTAGAAGCTTTATATAAAGTTCTAGAAGGCACAAAGTCCTTTCAAGCTGAAATGCACAACATGGAGAATATTTGGTCTCACATGAAACACAAACTAGCTGGCAAACATTTTTCAGCCACTCATCAACTGTAAGAAGCCATTACAATTGAATGAACAATATTGACTCTCTCTGTAAAATCTGTCCGCATGTTTACCTGCAAGACTATAACTTTGTTTAATGAATTAATTTAATGAAATGAAAGGGAAAGGTATCCCATACTAAGTTATTTTATCTGTTTGTTTAATTCTTGCTAATTCCCCGACCAATTATTTGCTGTTGAGTGCAAACTTAATATTTTGCAATTTGGTGGTTGGCCCTTTTTTGCCTAGGAGTGTAGATACAAATATATCTTCAAGAAAGATGACCTGGGTACATATACAGAATAGATACACTGATAAGCCATATCATTAAAACCATTGGCAGGTGAAATGAATAACAACAGTGTGATGCTCTGGGTAATGATGTGCTGGGAAACATTGGGTCGTGGCATTTATGTGGGTGTTACTTTGACACGTACCACCTACCTAATCATTGTTGTAGACTAAATACACCCCTTCATGGTAACCATATTCCATAATGGCATTGGCCTCTTTCAGCACAATAATACGCCCTGCTACAGTGCAAAAGTTATTCAGGAATGGTTAGAGGAGCATGACAAAGTAGTGATTTGGCCTCCAAGTTCCCCAGATCTCAATCCAATCAGGCATCTGTGCTGGACCACCTTGCAACTTGCAGGACTTGGATTTCCTGAAAGGATTTCCTTTTAACATCTTGGTGCCAGATACCACAGAGCTTTTCAGAAATCTTGTGTAGTCAGAGCTTTGGCAACATGGAAGCCTACACAATATTAGGCAGGTAGTTTTAATGTGTTTATACCGATCAGCCAAAACATTTAAACCACACACAAACCAAATAACAAACAATGTTGAATATCTCATTACAGAAACACATATTAAGCTCTAGAATATATTAGACAGTAAGATAGTCAGTTCTTGTAGTCAACGTGTTGGATGTAGGTGAAATGTTCAGGAGTAAAGACCTGAGTGACTTTACCAGGGACAAATCATTATGAACAGAGCATTTACTAAACAACAATGCTTGTGTGGTGCTGTGGAGTCAGCAGTTATGGGTACCCACTGACAGTGGGCAGATGAGCGACAAACAGGGTGTTGGCTAAAAGATTGGTGGTTTGAATCTTTGGCTGATTGGTGTAGGTAACAGAAAAATGACTGTGTAAGATCTCCTACTTAGAAAGATGAGAGAGGTCTGTAATTTTCATCATAGGTACAATTCAACTACAGGTACAATTCAAATCCAGGAAATCACATTGTATGATTTTTGAAGAATTTAATTGTAAATTATGGTGGAAAATAAGTATTTGGTCAATAACAACTCAATACTTTGTAACATAACCTTTGTTGGCAATGACAGAGGTCAAACGTTTCCTGTACGTCTTCACCAGGTTGGCACACACTGTAGCTGGTATTTTGGCCCATTCCTCCATGCAGATCTCCATGCATGATGTTTCCACCTGCATGCTTCACAGTAGGTATGGTGTTCTTGGGATGCAACTCAGCAATCTTCTTCCTCCTAACACGACGAGTTGAGTTTTTACCAAAAAGTTCTATTTTGGTTTCATCTGACCAAGTGGTGTTCTTCCAATCTTCTTCTGGATCATCCATATGCTCTCTGGCAAACTTCAAACTTCTTCCTGGTGTCCTTCTCTTTGGCTCTTTGGTCTTGGTCATGGTTGAGTTTGGAGTCTGACTGTTTGAAGCTGTGGACAGAGTCTTTTATACAGAAAATGAGGTCAAACAGGTGCCATTAATACAGGTAACGAGTGGAGGACAGAAGAGCTTCTTAAAGAAGAAGTTACAGGTCTGTGAGAACCAGAAATTTTGCTTGTTTGTGGGTGACCAAATACTGATTTTCCACCATGATTTACAATTAAATTCTTTAAAAATCCTACAATATGATTTACTGGATTTTATTTCTCATTTTGTCTCTCATAGTTGAAGTGTACCTATGATGAAAATTGCAGACCTCTCTCGTCTTTCTAAGTAGGAGAACTTGCACAATCAGTGCCTGACTAAATACTTTTTTGCCCGCTGTAGATATAGAGTAAAATATGCATATTTGCATATACTGGACAATTTGGAGTGAAGTTGAGGAGGTGGTTTGTAACCTTGCAACCTAATGTTGTACCCAAACACAACTTACATAACATGCAACATATTGAATACATAGATTGAGATCACTACCAGCAGTTGTGGTGATTTGTGTTTGAGCTTGTGTGTTTTGGTTTGTAGGCTCGGTACAAAATGGGCTGTGGTAGCCTAGTGGTTAAGGTACTGGACTATAGACCAAAAGGTTCAGGGTTCGAATCCCACATTAGCCACTGTTTGGTCCTTTAGCAAGGCCCTTAATCCACAATTGCTTGAATTGTAAGATTGTATCAGTTGTAAGTCACTCTGGATGAGGGCGTCTTATGTAAATGACATAAATGGAATAAATTGCTTATAAGATAAGATGCCTTTATTGTCATTGCACGGTGTACAACGAAATTGAGTTTATTGAAATGATCGAAATTATTGAAATTATCTGCATATGGGCAACAGTGAGGCAGATTGTCCTGGCTTAGAAGCTGTTTTTAAGTCTGTTCTTTCTTGTCATGATGCTCTCAGGTCTGGGTGTTTGGTGTCATTCCATGTGAACAGATGACCCAGGTGACAGGGGTCACCGAGGATAGAGTGGGCTCTGGGCCTATAGCACTCTGAGTCCAGTGTTTCTGTTGTCTGGAGTTGTACTCTGATCTTTTTGTGTGGTGTTACCAAACCAAACCATGATCCCTCCAGTATGAACAGATTCAGTTGTCGTCCAGTTAAAAATTGAGCACTGTTTGAGTTTTGGAGATATCCTAGAAGTATAGGATATACTTCTAGGATTATATATTGCTGTTCTTTCTTGACAGTCTTGCTTATGGGTTGTTTTTTTGTTTGTTTGTTTTTTTGTATTCAGCTCAGATTGTTGCAGATTTGTAGTCCCAGAACCTTTCCACTTCTGACCTGTTTTATTTCTGTCTAATTGATATGGACGGGATGAAGAGGGCTTGATTTTCTTCTGAAGTCCAGAATAGGTTATTTTATTTTGAATACTTTCAGAGCAAGTTCATTGACCTGTCTGTATGGTGTTGAGGGACTCTCATGCTGCTGGTATGAGGATTCATCATTTTTGGTGATAGGACCGAGTAGAGTTGTGTCATGTGCAAATTTGAATATCACATTGTTATTGTGTAGAGATTGACAAACATGAGTGTAGAGAGAGAAGCACCTTGGACTTGAGCAGCAGCCCTATGGGTTGCAAATTCTTAATGTGGTCTGTGTATTCATGAACAACTTTAGTGGCTTCCTTGGATACACCATATCAGTGATAGCAAGACTACTGAAGTTGTTTGGTTGATTCATCACTATATTGCTGTACTTTTTTCACTGTCGAATGCATATGTTTGTGTTTCTTTGAGTAGACCGGTTTAGCATTCCACCTAACTGGTCTGACTTGTTTAGGATTAGGGGCAGCTGTGTAGTCAATGCTTGGAATAGCACTGATTCAGTATGTTGTCTCTTCTTGTGGGAAAGGAGATGTTTTTAAGAAATATAGGTAAGGATCTTAGAAGATCACAATGATTAAATCACCTGTAATTATGTGAGCAGCATCCAGTTATGAGTTTTCATGCTTGCTGAGGGCTTTGTCTTCTTTAGCCTATTGTGATATGTAAATGGCAGTGAAGACAATGCACAGTTCCTGTGGTAGATAGAATGAGCGCACTTTGATCATCAGATATTCCACATTAGGAGAGAAGTATTCTAATATTACTTTAAAATTCATGCACCACAGCTTTTTTTTTTCTTTAACGTATATTTGCTAGCATCCCAGTTGTGCCTTTAGATCCACACCAAGGGACAGGGTTATCTAATGGACAGGACCACCACAGATCAGGTACTGTTTGGTTGGTGGATCATTCTCAGCACTGCAGTGACACTGACATGGCGGTGGTGTGTTGGTGTGTGTTGTGCTGGTATGAGTGGATCAGAAATAGCAGTTTTGAGTTTTGAAGCACCTCAGTGTCACTGCTGGACTGAAAAAAGTCCACCTACCAAAATGTTCAGTCATCAGGATCCTATCGGCAGCATCCTGTGAGCACTGATGAAGGTTCAGAGGATGACAACAGATGAGATGTTGTTTCTGACTTTACATCTACAAGGTGGAACAATATGGAAGATGTGTCTATTAGAGTGCACAATGATTGAACACAGTGTTTAAAAACTCCAGCAGCACTGATGTGTCAACACATTAACACACACCCACCACCACATCAGTGTCACTGTAGTGCTGATAATGATCCACCACCCAAATAGTACCTGATCTGTGGTGGTCTTGTGGGCGTCCTGACCATTAAAGAGTTGAGTAAAGGGGACAAAAAAGTATGTAGAGAAACAGATGGACTACAGTCTGTTAATGTAGAACTACAAAGTGCATACATATGGTAAGTGGAATGGATGAAATGGACGATGAGTATAGAAACAAGGAGATGTGCTTAATGAAGTGATTGGTGAGTGCATTAGTTCACAAAACATTCAGACAATTTTTAAACAGATTTGTCCAACAGCGTCTCTATTAGCTTTTCAGATCATAGTATTTACCTGACAGGTACCTCACACTCTCACACTTTGCAAACACAAAGCCAGCTAGTAATCAGGATAGTGAAGGGATAATGTGTGAGCTTCCCTTTTATTCTACAACTACAGGTCACGACTGTAGAAGGGAGGGTGTTCAATAAGCTTACTCTGATTGATTGATTTATTTAAAGCTGAAAATCAATTATTATCTCAAAATAACGTATGTGAGCACATGCTTTGTCAGCGTGAATGGTAAGAATCCTGCAGCTTACATGTTCTGCAGCATACAGTGTTCCAAATGAAATTATCTTTGCTTTAAAACAATTTGGAAATTAGCTTTAAAACTAAGTGGAAGGCCCAGATGCACACCTGCACACACAGATAAATAAGTACAAAGATATTCAGTGTAAACTAAAATTCAGTCTTCCCGTAGCTGGCTGTCTACATTTGGTTTCCATTATTTGAAAAATAACCCATTACTAATTACAACAAACCATACATATTGTTAATGTCCCACCAATCAAGGGTGTGAGTGTACTTATCCTAACTTACTTATGGTTGGTACAGTTTTAAATTATGCAATGCAGGCAGCTCCTTGCCCAAGCATCCAACAGTGGTGGCTAGGTAACGGTAAATTCTTCAACCTCATTCCACATGTGTGAAGATATTTTTTTTATTAGCATTTGCTACTAAGTTAGATTAATACAATGATCCTACGTTAAGGTTTACGCCATTCCACACATCTGTTCTTAAGTTGTGTAGGCCTGTATTTAAATACACCAGTCTGAGGTAATGCTTTCCATTGTTCTCTTTCTATAGTGGGAGAAACTACAGATGACAGCCAGCGAGAGGAGGAAGATCATGTGCTCCGTCACTTTCCATGTCATTGCCATCACATGCGTGGTCTGGTCACTGTATGTCCTGATTGACCGTACTGCAGAGGAAATCAAACAAGGTCAGCTGTTCTCTCTCAACCCTTCCTATACCCTTTATTCTGCTCTTTTTAGAGGTTTTGCTGTGGGGGGCATAACATTTCTGTTGTGTATTGATGTTAAGGGAAAATGGATTGAAAATGGAAACTGTCCTCCAAATCCTTTAACATGCTTCATATTAATTAGCTTCTGTAGCTTGTGGTGCATGTAAAAAACATTTGCCTACTGGTCACGAGTGATCTCCTGGATTTTTGCATTAAGTACGTATAAAATTCAGTCTGATCTTCATCCAAGTGTTTTTTAACTGAACTGTATTCACAGAACCAATATTATTGGAGTTACAGACTCCTTACCAAGTCCAATAAGTTCCTTTTTAAGTCAGTTATAAGGCATAAATAAAAATTGTTACAAATAGTTTACAAATGTTGTTTCCTTATAGAAATAAGTCTGATCTGTATAAACAGGTAGTGTTTGTGAATGGCCTGCCTGTATGAACATTTCATAATGGACAAATGAGCAGAGACTAGCATGTGCTACAGATGTCTGCATGCTTTTCTGTCACCCCTCAGCACTGGATGTTGTACTCTCTGTGTAAGCCAGTGGTTCCCAATGTGGGTGCAAGGCAAATGAATGAGGCGTGTTTAAGATCCATAATGTCACTTGCAATAATTCTGCTGTAAAGGTGATTTGTCACTTTATATTGTTTTGCTCAGTAAGAAGTTGCAGTTTTGTATGAATTACAATGTTTAAAATAAATTCTAGGGGTTTGGAAGCAGAAGATGTGCACATGTGTGTCAGAGTGGGGGACTCAAATATTCTTCTCTACAACCCAATCAATCAGTATGTTCAGTAAACATCAGAATTGTTTTGTGTCATTAGATATGCAGCATGGACTTGTCTGTGTGAGTTGGATGAAGATCAGGCTACATTTTATCGAGAAATTAATGCAGATATTGTGGTTATTCCAAATGGTTTACATCTGTTTCTTCCTTGCAGATGTAGGGCCTAATTATTCCTGCATCTGTATAAATATACACCCAAACACAGCTATTTGGACTCAAGACTTATGTTACAGTGACCCAATCTTTTTGTTTCCTACTGTCCGACTAGGAAATCTGGCATAATGGCCAGTACATAATGCTGTACTAGCAAGTGGAAACCAATAATATTAATGAAACCTTTAGTGTATTAGCTCCAGTGCATTAACCATGTTTGCCATTTCTTTCATTGTGTTCATATTGTGTATTTATGTTGTGTTTATACTAATGCAAAAACTAAGATGAAAAATGTTTTTACTCTCACCATTATACTACAGATCTATACTAAAATGTATTCTGTTCCTTAGTGAATAAAAATCAGACCTCATGCCAGCTTCATCAACAAATAACAAAACGAAAAACAACACATTATGCTGTTTGCTTCATTTAAATTGAAACAAGAAAATAAAAACTGTATAATGGTCCTGGAAGGGTTAGATGGTGCTAAGTGGTTTAAAAACAACAGCGACAGGGAGCCTTAGAAAAGACTTCAATGTAAATGAGTAATTGAGTTTTAAAGAGCTCTGAAGGGGAATTGTTTATAAAGAATGTCTTTAAGGCCTTGAACATACATTTTACCATTTAGACACGGGCTTCTAATGCTTATTTGACTTCCACTAGAGGTTGGAAGTTGATCTTGTTTGCATAGCATGTTTTGGGTGTAGGTAATTAAAGTTAAGATATTCTACATATCCTCCGCACTTTTTTATACCCCCTGCCTCTACCTCTAGCAAAATAGTAATAAACTGTCTTTGACCATGCAGCCGGGAGAGTACCAGGTAAAAGCCTTTTCCTTTAGCATGTGGTGTGTTTTCTCTAACACGTGATTTTTCCTTCTCATATCAAAATTTGCAATCCCTCCTCCACTTTTCTTCTCTCACTCCTTTCTTCTGCGCCTTCAAACATCTGGTCCACCCTCTTCTCTGCTCGTCTGCCTGATCCTCCCCTCCTCTTTCTAATCCCTTCAACTGCATCCTTCCATTTTAACTGCTGTTTTGACCCTTAAATGCTAATTACTATCTTACTGTGATGACTTCATCCACAGTGTTGGATAATTGTTGTATGCACTGTATCTGTCTCTTGGTCTAAATGTTGAGTATGATAGGTACAAGCAGTTCCCAGCACTATGGGTTTATTGCTGCTTCTCTGGTTCTTATTTTGTCTGAAACATGAACATATAGCATTACGTACGTGTTTGAGCATAACTGGTCAAATGTCTAGTTGAAAAGAAGTTAACCTCTACAGGAAAAGACAAAGAGGACATTCTGCTGAATTTAACATAATGGAAATTAATCGTGTGATTCTGCAAGTCTCTCAAGGCATTGTACTTGTAGGCTCAACAGCTCCATTAAGCAGTTCACTGAGAATATGAGAATAAAGAGATTTGGTGCTCACAATGAGGAGAATCTTGTGTGCTATAAAATGGCATCTAAACATTTTTGTATGCAATATTCACGTTCTGAAAAATGATTAAGAAATCAAAAATAGGAGGAACTGAGACAAGATCAGCAAGACAATGAAAGGTTCTGATAAGTTTCTGAAACCCCTTCTGCACTGGTCAGTTATGCAGAACAAACACATTACATCACTGCCATTTACCTTAAGGAAAGTTTACAGCTATGGGTTGTAATAGTGGTTCATCAGTTTGCTGAGCAGTGTTGCTTGCACAAGATTGATCTGCAGGCAGTAGTCTCCAGAGACAAACCTCACCTGCAATCTCATCATAAAAGCTCAGTGTATGGACTATGCAACAGAATACTTTGGTAAGTCAGTGGCTGGGGACTGATAGAACAAAGTTTGAACTATTTGTCTACAATCCTTAAAGGTTTGTTTGGAGAATAAAAGACTGCATATCAGGAAAAGAAATCCTTGCCAACTGTCAAGCATAATGGTGGTTACTTTGTCCTTTATGGCTGTGTGCAGCCAATGGCGCTGGAAATATTGTGTGGATAGGAAAGAATGGATTCTACTGAATATCAAAGTCAGTGTCAAACAGTGAAGGAACTGAAGCTGAAAAGGGTTGGGTATTAAACAAGACATTGATCCAAAACATAAAACAAAAATTAAAAACTGAACTACTTCAGGAATTGAAAGATTAAGGTTTTGGAATAGAATGGAGCAGTCCCCTGATTTCTAACTTTATTAAAAGGCTGTGATGTAGATCTTAAACACACCATGCATGCAAGACGACCTAACGATTACAAAAGATGTATTATTCACGGGAGTCTGTTAGCTGGCTACAAGAAATGTTTGAAAGCTGTGATTTCTGAGGTTAATACAGAATATTGACTGACAGAATCCCCAGCTTCAACACTTACCAAATATTATGTTTCATTATTTGCAATATGTTACATTTTGCAGTAAAAAATTCTTTTAAATTGGCTAATGTTATATTCAGGTAACCCCTGCAGAGGCTGTTATTTTCATTTTTTTTTTTTAAATCAACAAAACCTATCCAAACAAGGATACCCAAACTTTTGTATAAGACTGTGTAACTGACAATGAGAGCATAATGTCTTAAATCCCGTTGGAATTACAAGGTTCTATCTGATATTTTTGTCAAAATTGAGTTATTCATTTATTCTTATTCTGTGACAAATCCTTAACATTATGTGGGGTGTTTTTTTTTTTTTACAATTTTATGCATTTTGGACTCAAAAAAAAAACAAAAAGGTTCTACCTCCAGAGTCGAACTTAACTTAGTTTTATAAAGTTTTATCTGTGAGAGCCAATCAGCATTTCGAATACACATAAGAGGACCAATCAGGTTCTTCTTATTTCCATTGTTTCCTTGAACACCATTGCTTCTTTTTATGTTTTGCCAGATAGAACCTTATAATTTCAAGGAGAAAGTGAGTTCTTAGGACTAGAAGGTTCTATGTACATTTGACCTGTTCATTTACAAATTTGATATGATATTGATATCTCACATTTAGAATACATGTTGGTTGTCTGTCATTTTCAAGTATCAGTTTTGCTATTTGGAATGCAAAATCTTTGAAGCTCAATATCTCAAAACTACTCAGAACACAGGTAGAACTTTATAATTCCAAGGGAACGAAATGTACTCTTACAACAAAGCTACAGTGTGTCTGACTAGAGATCAGTTAAGAAAATTAATAACACAACCTAAACCATATTTGTTATTTAATAGACGAAGCATACAGTGTGTGAATCTCCTGATCTTAAAATGATGGCATAAAGTAAATTAGGTTTAGTTTGGTGAAAGATTGCTATCTTAGGACAATAAATGAGCAATAAAGGGATCTGATTCTTTTCAGTTGTGCTATTGTGATACTGTGTATATCACCAGCACTAACCCATTTCTCTTCACTCTATTCTCATTTACCATGTCAGGAACACTAAAGCTGCACCCTGGCCTAACTTATGGATCCTCCAAAATCAGTACAGTACTCTCTTCCATATGTTCAAGCCTTGTGTGTGAGCTTGCAGTAGAATTTAGTGATTACCACAGTGGCTACATTTACATGCAGATATTTTGTCAATCCAAATTAAATTATGCTGTTTATAAGTTGAATAGCTCAACTATCTGATTTTGAAAAATCTCCATGTACTTGCTCACAAAGATAATCCAACACAAAATTAGAATTGGATACATGCTGTATAACTGATACATAACTGTGAAATTGTGGCAGGCTAACCAAAATGTACTTCCACTACCATTCATTGCTTAAATACTAGTTTGAACAGACCATTTATTCTGAACTATTCTGTCATCCATCTTGCTGACTATTTTAATGACTTTTAAAGCTGGAAACATAAACTTAGCGCCTGCCATATCACATCAGCTAAAATGTGTGTTGTGAAGCAATCTCGTGTAGAAAATCCTCGCACAGTCCCATTAAAAATGGAAAAGATACAATTATACATGGCTAATATTCTGCTATTTAATAGATTACACACATTGCTCAATCATTAAAAGTTTCATTTGGATTGGCCTCGGAATACTCCGTTCTGACTGAGGTTTATACAGGATTAATTTCTTTTCTGATTGAGTTACTAAACCAGTTATTAAGGGATTATTAGGCTGCATGTAAACATAGCCAGTATGATCCCCTTATAGTTTGATATAGATTTAAGAATGGGATGTTAACATTCTCCACGATTATCAATATTATTGACTTGAATCATTTCTACTGAAAGGCACTGTGAAGCCTAATGGAATGACCTCCATTACAGCTGGAAGTTCATTCCTCACTTTAGAGGGGAAAATCGACTGTCACTGACCAGCGAAAACTGCAGTATAGTAAAACTGAAACAGTGAGTGGTCATTAGAATGGGCTTCATATATGGTAAATGCTAGTCCTGTGATGGAAAGGATGCTCTAAGCTTCCCATACATAGACATTGGATCTAGATAATAACTGTGTTTTAAACCAATTCCAAAATGAAAAAAAAAAACAAATATGAAATGAATTTGGAAGTTATTATTCCCCAGTCTTTTGTCATATAACCTCCTATGTGTCACGCCCAGCTCCAACGCGCGCCGCCAAACGCTTGAACCTATCGGGAAGCCCCGCGTTCAGATTACTGATCACGTACAGCTGCGAGGCTTCCCATATACGCGGGGCTTCCCGATAGGTTCAAGCGTTTGGCGGCGCGCGTTGGAGCTGGGCGTGACACTATGTCTGTGCCCTAGCTAGCATAGTGTGCTTGATAATTCTAGAATGCGTTCTAGTGACACAATTTGCATATGCAATAAAACTATTTTAGCAATTATCATCCTGTGGTTTGTCATCTACAAAATGGGGACACTGCAGAAAAATTCTGAGAACCACTGCTATAAGGCATACTAACTATTTGGAAAATTTTCATCATCTTGCTATGTATTGCTTTGCATTGTTTTCAGGATCGCAAAACCCTTAACCCATGTTCATAATTTTTCAGCCCAAACTTAGCTTTAAATCTGACTAATCATTGACAGTTTAAAGTGAAGAATACTTGACTGGAAAATACAGTATGACCATACAGTTTATCAGAATCTTTCTGCTCATTTCCAGTTGACTTTATATTACATGTAAAGCTCTTCAATTACATAACAAATTCGTTATAAAATACAGTGGAACCTCAGAATTAGAACGCCTCTTCACACAAACAATTCAGACATTGAATGGTCTGTTTGAATATTTTTGCCCCCAAATTGTAACCAAAATTCTGACTTCAAACATGGGCAAAACACACATTTTGTCATTATATCTCAATTATTTTGTGTATTTATTGATTATATATATAATTACATTATATTACATTACATTCCTTTGCTTTATTCATGTGTTTAATAATTAATTACATACAAATATAGACAAAAGCAATCATTTGGTGGTCGGGAATGGATTAGTCCTATTTCTGTTACTTCTTATGGTGAAATTTGATTCCGACTTTGAACAAATCGGAGTTCGAACAGCCTTCTGGAACCAATAAACTTTGAATACCGAGGTTCCACTGTAATATCAAATACAACTACATCTGTCACTGTTCAAATAAGCAAATACTTGAGGGCATTTGATTAGATAATTACTGCAGTGATTAATATGTTTTAGGTGGCAGCAATTCTTTTAAATCTAACTGATGCGGGTTGTGAGTAGCTTCTCATTTCTTAAACAACCATGTCGGAAGACGTATGTCTTGGTTGTGGAAAAGATGTTACTGTGTTACAGAAGGGTCAAATTATTGTCCTGCATCAAACAAGGAAAGCAATTAAGGAGTTTGCTGAAATTGCTGGAACTGTGAGAACTGTCCAACACATTATTACAACTTAGGATAGTGGTGGACCACCAGCTTTGTGGGAAAAATGTGTTTGGGGGGAAAAAGTCCTGCATGACCATTGGGGGAAAAAAATGAATGACCATGATCAGAGACCATAAAGTGAACGCTTGGTCAAGTCAAATAAGTCATGTGAAAAAAATTCAACAGTAGAACTCAGGGCTATGTTTAATAGTCAAAGTAAGAAGTTTTCTACAAGCTGAATGTGGGTTGGAAATAAACAGCTGTGTGGCCATAAGAAAACCACTAATTAATCAGGATAATCATTAAAAAAGGCTTCAGTTAGCTATGGAGCATAATGATTGGACTCTGGAGCATTGGAAAAAAAGTAATGTGGTTTGTTAAGTCCAGATTTATCCTAGCACACGAAATTATGTACTCATCATGCACAGTGCCCACTGTACAGTCCTCTGGAATTAGTGACATGATCATGAGGATGAGGAATCATTTCATCATCACACATGAATTGGCCACCAAAGAATCCTGATGTTTGATATATATGTATGGTTTCATTTGGTTTCAATCCCAGAATTTGCAATTTGCAGCAAGTTTGTTTATAAGTAGACATGATTTGGATTATGATCTGGATGTTTTTTTTTGTTTTCCATAGGGATTCTGGAGTGGCCTTTTTGGACCAAGCTTGTGGTGGTGGCCATTGGCTTCACTGGTGGACTGGTTTTCATGTACGTCCAATGCAAGGTCTACATACAGCTGTGGAAGAGACTCAAGGCCTACAACAGAGTGATATACGTACAAAACCGTCTGGAGACTTGTAAAAAGCCGTTTCTTGAGAAACCTGCCTTTATGGAGACAAACATGGAAAACAAGGAGACTTTTGGACCAGCGCAGTCGGACACAAACTCTTCGCAGTACACAGAGACTGAGGATTACAGCATGGAGATACTCCAAGTGTGAGCAGCGCATTCACAGCCCAGTTCAGAGGGACCAGAAGATTCTTTGCCTCCTTCCAAACGACAGGTGGCGCCACAAAGCGCTGGGTGACAGAGACAATTCCTCTTCTGTTGTTTAGGTGTTAACTTTCTCCTTGTTTCGTCTGTTCTGTTCCTGTACATTGTTGGCTAGCCATTACGAGTCAGTGTGTAACAGAGCCAGCTACTGCCATTCTACTGCTCATGTACAAGATGTGAAATGTACCACTCGAGCTGTGTGTGCACTCGCCATGTGTGTGAGTATCTGTCTCTGCGCTGGTTCTAATGGAGCCCTAACAATGCATTTAAGCACTTTTTAGTTCACTGTCCTAAGACTCTCCCATTTTACTATCCATACATTTCTATATATGGTAAAATGGGGTTTTAAAAAAAACAAGCCTGAGAGCTTCTGTTGAGAGATTTTTTTCCACCTTTTTATATGATATTTGTATTTCCACACAACCTTTGGATGGAAAATGGATTTGAGGAATCTGAGGGAAGCAGGCACCTTTTAGAGTTTTGTTTTTGTTTTTTTGTTTTTTTCTAAATTCAGTTTCAGGTGAGTGATTTGATTAGGGGGGTTTTCCCCCATTTATATGATCTGATATGTAACTTATTCTATGTGTATTAAGTGAATTCAATTCATGTTCACTGACCAAGGGCTAGATTCACTAAAGTGGTTTGCACAATCTTGGCGCTAGCAAGCACATTAACATGCTGTAACTTGTGACTGGCCTATAAAGATGACAATGACCAGTCACTGGCTATTCTACTGTTTTTGTCTAGGCTAAAAACTTCAGTAAATCAGCCCTTAAATGTACCCCTGAGGGCTCTAGAATGTAGACTGCTTAAAAGTCATCATCATCGACAGCAAGAAAACAACCAAAAAAATCTACAATGAGGACATTCCTCTATGTTTGAATCCTGTTTTGTATGCTTGACTGACTCTTTATATTTAGTCCTTAAATTGATCGCCCTCTTTAATAGCGAAGTTTTACTCTTAGGAAATCGTAAAATCGGAAACGTTTGAGCCATTACTGGACATATTTTGTGTAATGGTCTTAATGAATTTTGACTGATTAAACGTTGACTGTCAAGCTTATAATAAATATAAAAATGTGAGATCATTGAATTTTATGCAGATATATTCTAGACAAAAACTAGAAAGCTAACGACATTTAATATATAGTGCTTGAAGCCTCTTGGTCGACATGTTGATCCACTCTAAATCATTTATTCATCCATTCCATACCCACGTAATCCAATTAAGGCTTGCAGGAAGCTTTGGTCTAACCGGCAGGATGGGGTGCTAGCCCATCACTGGTTACATGCTCAAACACACACGCTCGCACTGGACTGTTTAGAGACACCAATTGCCCTAACACATGTACAGTAAAATGTATTTGGAATGTGGGAGGAAACCAGAGTACCCAGAGGAACTCCATAGAGACATGGGGAGTACATTTCATCTCCACACAGGCGGATCAGGGCCGGGAATTGAATCGGGGATAAAAGTGAACTATATTTACAAACAATACAGAAAGTATGGATTACAACAAAACATTATTTGCCAGAAATAGCATGTAAAAGTGATATTGTATTTAATATCATTTATTATCAGCAGCCCAAAGCTATTCTCTGACGTTTCTGGTTACACCAGTATACCAATAGAACTGAAGGATTTTATTATTTTTCTCAAAGTCAGGTCATTCTGTTTGTCCACTGAAGGATAATTCAAATTGCCCTATTAACTGAAACATGACAAATCAATGTTTTATTGAATAGTTGGCTTTATAAATCATACTGTGTTTTTTATAGTTTATATCCGCTTTTAAAAAGCTGTATTAGCTGTGATGGTTGCCAGATATCAGCCATGTCAAATCTGGACATAACAGTGAGAGCTTGGGCGCTTTACATATCGTTTTCCTGATGCCTGCCATAATGTAGCTTTATTTCAGAGCTAGTCATAAACACCTCAGAGACGTACTCAAACCTGCGAAGCCAAAATTAAAACAGACGAAAGCAGAGCACATTACCTGCCAGAACATCTTAATTGAAACAACAACTAAAACCATGGTATTACAAATAATCAGATGTTCTCAGCAGAAAAGAAAAATTGGCTGATACAACCTGGCCATCAATGGCCTTCCTCACCCTGCCTTAATGACTAAATCCCCTACTCATTTGTTGTGAAATACAGCATACACACACACACTGTTCAAACTCAGCCCTTTAGTAGTAATACTGTAACTCTACAGGTACTGATGGGCCACATTTACACAAGTACTGTCGGTGTACAGTGTAAATGATTGTATATCTATTGGATTTCTGCCACTAACCAGGAATTATATTTGATTCATACAAATAGCTTAGAGCAGGGAAAATCACAGCGACTCTTTCCAGCTTCGTTTCCCTGAAATGACGTCATTGGACAGATACCGTATTTTTCGGACCATAAGGCGCACTTAAAATCCTTTAATTTTCTCAAGAATCGGCAGTGCGCCTTAAAATGCGGTGCGTCTAATGTATGGATTAGTTCTGGTTGTGCTTTCTGACCTAGAACCGATTGTAGATGGTACACGGTGCTCATGCACGGCCTTGGTAAGTTAAGAAGCTTACGGCAACCGTAGTGCGCAGCATCGCGGAGTAATACGGTATGTGCTTCAGCATTAGGGTACGTGCATTCAAGCGGATTTCAAACTCAACGCTATCAGTCACGCAGTACAACATGGACATAGAGCAGCTGCGAGAGAATTCAACATTAACGAATCAGTGATACGGAAGTGGAGGAAGCAAGAAGACGCCCTGCACCAGGTAAAGACCAAACTGAGCTTCTGAGGGAACTTAAAAGAGTTTTGTTTCATTTCATGCGCCTTATAACCCGGTGCGCTTTGTGTATGAAAATAGACCCGTTAGAAGTCAATCATTGATATCGCGCCTTATAACCTGGTGCGCTTTATAGCCCGGAAAATACGGTAATTGTCGGGTAAATTGGTTAATCGTTTACATTCCTCCCAGATACATATTTGGTTCATGCGAGATTTGACTGACCTGTATTCAGTTCATTTAAATGTCATGTCTCTACAAACTGACACTTTTCTGTTTAATACTCAGATTTATTTTTGTCATTTGATTGCATCATCCATAGTTAAGTTCCTCATGTTTGCCATAAGGCTGTTTTTATAAAACGTGAACGTGTTGCTTGGTGTCCCTAAAACACAGATTTCCCAGGATCATGCTTTTCATTTCTTGTCTGAGTGCAGAATATTGGGGAACTGACTGGAACTGAGAACTGACCCCATCCCTCACAACACAATAAAACCTGAGATGAAGGTGCACTCCTGCCATCTAGAGACCACGGGCAGATTGTGTATGCTGTTCATAGAGATTTTAATGTACCTTGAATGCTCTGTGCAGTTTGACCAAAAGGAAAAGTGCAATTTACAGATCAATTGCAGTCCTTTCCAGTTTTAATGTTTCACACAAGTTTTTTATTTTGATAGATTTACTAAGGGTAACTTGACTCTGTTTCCATTTTATGCAAATAACACTACAGGTTTGACGTTGCACAACTAATATAATCTGTACTTGTATCCTCTTGAGCGAGCAAAGAGCTATTGTTGAGCTGACAGGACCTTACTCTTCTGCTCTTCTACACGAATGCCCTTTACACAACTGCCACTTGCTGCCCTTTTGTGTTTTGATAGACATTACTTTGCAGTTCTTAGATCAGTGGGAAACAAGAGGATTTTTGTTGATCTTACAGATTAATAGGAGCTGGCTCCTTCCACTTTAAGGCAATTTCTCACCTCTGAGCATCAAAGTTCAAGTTCAGTAATTTAGACAAATTCTCGATTGTAAATCTGATAAGTAGCCTTTGCTGTGTTGCTGCACTTCGTCCTGCTCCGCTTTGATCTGTTGCAGTGATAGTATTGTTTGCCTCTTGTCTTTTCGTTGCTACCATGCTCCGGCTCCGGGTTGCTTGTAGCTGAACCCCGATGATCATGTGATCGACCACTTATTAACACATACCCAGGTAACTCCGATGTGCTTAGAAAGTGTTTCTTGCACAATTTTATTACTACTGAAATGACTTGAACATGGTTAACATGACTGTTTTCTGACCCTCTGTCATATTCCATTTTTCTCTTTGTGACTTTTCTTTGAGTAGTAAATGTAGTTTTTCGTTAAAATGTTTTTGTTAGGTATTGATGTGGTTTTGGTTTGTTTGAGTTTCCACATTTTAGTACATAGATTGGAAAACAACCAAATAAAATAAAATAAAAGCTAGACGTTCTTATGAATATGACATTTGCTGTTTTTTTTCCAACACTCTACTGTTGTTACATAGCAGCAGTTGTTTGACACAATATCGCAAGTTTCGAAACAGTTGTAATTGTTTCATGGAATACCCCGCTCCTCAGTTCACACACGGCCACTTTGTCATCAAGGCCTTTCATAAGCACTGTGTCAAACTATAGAAAAAGCAATGGAAGTGAATGAGCATTTCACATTGCTGTGGCTTTCTCAGTAGCTAAACATGGTTTTGTGAAACTGAAAGACTGTAATTTACATGTATAGTTTTATATTTTGTGTATCTGTAAAGTTTTTCTCAGTATTATTACACTTTCAAGAGGTTGACTTTAAGTTTCTTAATTGAGATGTAAGTGACTATGTTGTGTTGTGTTTTCAAAGGGAGATGAAATGGAGCAATAAAATAAAAATCTTTATGAAAACAGCAAGTGTCAGCCTATTTGCCTTGCTCTCGAACGCTTTCGGCTTCAGTTTTCACATTCATGCTAGCGCTGTGAAAAGTGAGTAATGCAGAACGGTCTTGAAGGTTAATAATTGCTTACTAGCTACCTGCAGGATCAGCTTACAGCTCACATGTTTTAGAATATGTGGACAGTAGAGGGGGTATTCCAAAAAGAAAGCAAATTCAGTAAGCCAGGTTTTTTGAGACAAGCCTGGTTTATTTTGTTCCATTTCGGTGCCACGAAAATAGGCTAAACTTTAGTTACTATAGCAACATATGCCTTTAAACCTGCACCGCGCCAGGCTAAGGCTTAAACAGTGTCCCAGGATCAGCTTTCCACTGCAGTACTAAAGCAATAAGGCACTCGAGGGGGTGCATTATTGTGAATATATCACAGGAAAGAGGCGTTGTTAGGCCCGATGCGAAGCGGAGGGCCGTAACGCCTCTTTCCTGTGATATATTCACAATAATGCACCCCCTCGAGTGCCTTATTGCTTTTATACCACAGTTCCGTTATCGTTTATCATTTATTGTCAGATTTTAAGATAAAAAAGACGTTTAGCACCCTTCCGCGAGGTAAAATAGTTCTATTCTATCGTTACCTCGCGGCATTAAAGTCTAGGAACAGAATTACCCATAACTGTTTATTATTCAGACAATAAACACAAATATATCGATTGGTAAGTTTTAATTTATTAAAGAGAAAGTTTATTTACATTCAGCAAATAAAATGGGTCGGGTTTACAAGGCAAGCTGTTACTAAGATCCACTATTCTACCGACTGAAGCTTCTAACCAAAGTCTAGCATCCCGTTTGATTAGTGATTATAAATGTGTATGTTGAAGCTCTTAATGTTAATCTTATCAGTCAGAAATGTAACGACAGACTTACAGAGCATCAGCAGCTTCTCTGGGTTAGAGCTGGACTTACAGATAACGTACCTGTCAGATCAATGACCGCCCGATTAGCCGTGCATGGTGTTTAATGAAAGATGCAGAGTTTAAGTCCAGCAAACGACGTCTTTGAGAGGGATGGAGCTGATTCAGGTCATTTTTGTTGATGGGACCAAAACTTCAGTCTCGTTGCTCTTCAGTCGAGCTGTGAATCCATTAAGATTGATTTAAAGGACTGACTTCGTTTCGCTTTTCCAGCGCTTCCAAATCCTAAAGGTGGTAAATCTTTGGCTCAGGTTGGTCGTTAATAGCTTCATCTTCCAAATTCATATAGTTTTCAAAACCAATAGATTTTATAAAGTAATAACTTTCATTTCGGCAGTGTTTTACTCATTATAACTTGACTGCTTTTTCTGGCGTGCCGCGGATTAATACTTACAGAGCGTCAGTCACAGTGCCATTATCGTCAATAATGTAACGGCGGAAGACGTCTCTCAGATTGCGGGGTCGGAACTAACTGTGGTATAACATCCAATAAATACCTGTGAATGTACACCATTGCAGTCCAGTAATATTGCTTGAGTGCTGTGCTTAATTATTGTTTTCGAAGATTACATTTATTAAAACGTAATACATACCATCACTTAATTACATTTCAAAAAACAGGCAAACAAAAAAGTGTGCTTTTACATTTTAATTTGGCTCTTCAAAGTATACATTCACTGTTAATGAGTTACACTTATAATTTCTTGTTTTTTATTTAACTGACACAGATCGGTGTGAAATAAAGTTGCTAGATATGCTTATATATTATTGCGGACCATGACTGCCAGTTAGGTGCTGCTTAACACCAATACAACAAGTATTTGTACCTGAGTAGGCTATTATTAATGCCTTAGTAAATAAAGTTATCACTTTCATCTAAGTATATTTTTGGCTCCATATGTTCTCTTTGAGTATAAAGTAAATACAAGCTTTTATATAAAATAAAGCACACTGCAATTCATGTTTTTAGGAACATGTATTACATAAATATAGCATGTATGTGCATGATCTTCAATTACAAAAGCCTGTCTTAAACTAGTGAGAATAGATTGCACCTAGATTTTATTAGTGGAATAGAATGAGCCTGAAGTGAATAGTTTGGCTAACTCCGTGCTTCTCAATCCTGGTCCTGCCACCCCACTGCTCTGCCTGTTTTAGTGTTTTCCTGCTCCCAACACGCCTCATCCAACTACTCAAGCACGTTATTGAGTTAAAGTGGGTGTGTTTAAACAGGAGAAGCATTAAACTGTGCCGAGGGGTGGGGTGCCAGGACCAGGATTGAGAAACACTGGGCTAACTTAAGCAAGGCTTACTCAAATAATCATGTAAAAAAGCTTGCATCGTGGAATTCCACCTAGGTATAGTGTTGTCAAAAACTGCTGCATCTGATATGCATATTAGCAGAACGCACTTGAATGTAATTGTCAATGCTATGCTAAGGCTGGCCCATCAACCAAGCTACAACTGCCAGCAATGTTCTCTTTCCATTAATGAAGTTGCATTATGACCACTTGCCTAATAAGCTGTTGGTCCTATGCATGCCAGCAAACTGCTCCATTTGTGTCTACAAGATCTTTGAATGGTATATGGTATATGACACGCAGACATTTGCAGCAGATCTTTTATAATTGTTGTTTCAGCACATCCCATAAAACTCATTTGGATTTAGATCTGGGGAACTTGGAGGTCAGAGAAACCGAAAATTTCATCACTTCCTTCAAACAGTCCTGAGCAATGTGTGCAGTGTGCATTAGGTAATACAATTGCCAGTAAGTCCTGATAACACATGACCCAAGTGCTCTATTGCTTTTATACAAGTTTTTTGTTTACAACAAACAAAGAAACAAATTAAATCAAAGAAGCCCTGAGTACACCCAGAACAATGAATTCTTGCTATAACTGTAAGAATCCCTCACCCTGCCTTAATACAATAAAGTACAAAAGGCATATTGTATAACACTACCAAGTAACATTAGTTTGAATTACAAAGTGCAAATAAGTGAAGATGATCAATTTAAACCACAAATTTAAAACCACAGTTGGTTCCGACCCCACAGTCTGATTGGCTGAGAAACATTTTTCCCGTAACATTATTGACAATAATGGCACTCTGACCCATCCTCTATAAGTATTACTTCACGGTATACACACGTAACCTAGCAACGACACACACCTTAAAAGCAGCCAAATTATAATAACGCAAGTAAAACACTGCCAGAATGAAAACTATAAATAGTTTATAAAATCTAATGGTGATGTGAATTTGGAAGATGAAGCTATTAATGACCAACCTGGGCCAAAAGTTTATCACCTTTAGGATCTGGAATCTCAAGAAGCGAAATGAAGTCACTACTTTAAATCTGACGTCCCGACTCTTAATGGATTCACAGCTCGACTAAAGAGCAACGAGACTGAAGATCAGTTTTAGTCCCATCAACAAAAATTACCTGAATCAGCTTCATCCCTCACAAAGACGACATTTGCTGGAGTTAAACTGTGTCTTTTATTAAACACCATCCGTGGCTGATCAGAGGTTCATTCATCTGACAGGTAGATTATGTTATCTGTAAGTCCAGCTCTTAACCCAGCGAAGCTGCTGATACTCTGTAACTCTGCTGTTACATTTCTGACTGATAAGATTAACATTAACAACAAACATCATGCAAATGTATAATCGCTAATCAAACGGGATCCTAGACTTTGATTATAACACTGGGATCTCACTCCGATTTGCTTCAGTCGGTAGAATAGTGTATCTTAGTAACAGCCTGCCTTATAAACCTAAACCATTTTATCTGATGAATGTGAATTAATGTTCTTTTTAATAAATCACAATTGACCAATCAATATATTTGTGTTTATTGTATGTATAATAAACAGTTATTGGTCATTCTGATCCTCGACTGAAAGGCTTAGCAGCAGGGTAACGATAGAATGGAACTATTTTACCTTTCGAAATGTCAATAAACAAATCTTTTTTTCTGTCCTCTTTATCTCAAAATCTAACAATAGTTGAGTGTACTGATCGAAGATCCGTACACCCATGCAAATATCTCATGTCAAAGCACTCCTCTTGTGTATTATTTCTTAATTATAGAATTTAGCATTATTTTGCATTATTTATGTAAAACCTCAAAACAGAAAAAGTTGGTACGGTATTTAAAATGCAAATTAAAAATGTATGCAGTGTTCCATACATTTACTTTCATTTTAATTGCAGATACAGTCGAATGAAAAAGTTTGGGCACCCCTGATAATTTTCATGATTTTAGTTTATAAATCATTGGTTGTTCAGATCAGCAACTTGAGTTAAATATATCATATAGCAGATGAACACAGTGACATTTGAGAAGTGAAATGAAGTTTGGATTTACAGAAAGTTTACAGAAAGTGTGCAGTAATTATTTCAAACAAAATTAGGGCAGGTGCATAAAAATTTGGGCACCCCACAGAAAATTACATCAATATTTAGTTAGATCCTCCTTTTTGTACAAATACAGCCCGCTAAACGCTTCCTACAACTTCCCAGTCTGGATTCTGGTTGAAGGTGCTTTGGACCATTCTTCTTTAGAAACATCTCCAGTTCAGTCAGGTTTGATGGTTTCCGAGCATGGACAGCCCACATTTTCAGTAATATTATGTCTGGGGACTGAGATGGCCATTCCAGAACGTTGTACTTGTTCCTCTGCATGAATGCCTTAGTAGATTTGAGAGCAGGGTTTGGGGTCGTTGGCCTCGGTTGCAACTTTTGTCACTGATTCTTGAACATTGTTCTCAAGAATCTGGAAATATTAACTGGAATCCATGCGACCCTCAACTTTAACAAAGATTCCTAGTACCTGCACTGGCCACACAGTCCACACAGGCATGATGGAACCGCCACCAAATTTTTTCTTGTGGGTAGCAAGTGGTTTGTCTTGGGGATGCTGTGTTCTTTTTCCGTTCCTTGTTATGTCCAATAACTCAATTTTAACTCAATTTTCATCAGTACACAGCACTTTTATTCCAAAATGAAGCTGGATTGTCCAAATGTGCTGTAGCACACCTCAAGTGACCCTGTTTGTGGGCGTGTCTGCAGAAAAAAGGCTTCTTCTGCATTACTCTCCCATACAGCCTCTCCTTGTGCAAAGTGCGCTGTATAGTTGAACGATGAAACAGTGACACCATCTGCAGCAAGATGAGGTTTGTAGGGTCTTTGGAGGTGGTCTGTGGCTTGACTATGACTGTTCTCAACCATCCTTCACCTCTGCCTATCTGAGATTTTTTCTTGGTCTGCCACTTCGGGAGTTCCTTAACTAGAACTGTGCCTGTGGTCTTCCATTGCCTCACTATGTTCCTCCAGCTGAAATCTCTGAGAGAGCTTTTCCCTTTCCCTGAACCATGATGTTGAACAACCTTTGTTTTTCAGCCCATTTAAGAGTTGTTTTGAGAGAACTCCCATGTTGCCACTCTCTTCAGAGAAGATGCAAAGAGGAGAAAAACTTCCAATTGGCCACCTTAACACTTTTCTCATAGTTGGATTCACTTGTGTATGGTAGATCAAGGGTTCAATGAGCTTACAAAACCAATTTTGTGTTCCAATAATTAGTGCTAAAGGGTATTCAAATGACAAGGGTGCCCAAAATTTATGCACCTGCCTAATTTTGTTTGAATAATTACTGCACACTTTCTTTTTGTAAAAAAAAAAACCTATAAACTTCATTTCACTTCTCAAATATCACGGTGTTCATCTGCTATATGATATATTTACCTGAAATTTCTGAGCTGGACAACCAATGATTTATAAAGAAAAATCATGAAAATTATCAGGGGTGCCCAAACTTTTTCATACGACTGTAGTATGAACCTAAAATATTTCTTTTTTTTTCCGGTCACCGCTTTCATTTCTTAATAAACATCCATTCCGGCATTGCAAGCCTGTAATACATTCCAAAAAAGTTGTGACAGAAACAATTTAGGGGTAGTAATGAGGTAAAATGTGGTAGGAATGTAGTAGGACTGTATCAATTGTAAGTCGCTCTGGATAAGGTCGTCTCCTAACAGCTGTAAATGTAAATGTAAAAAAACAACAACTAAATAATAATGTTATTTTAAACAGGTAATGTCAACAGGTGATTATAATCATGATTTGGTACAAAAGCAGTATCCACTAAAAGCCGAGCAAAGATGGGCAGAGGATCTCCAGTTTATCAACAAATCTGTCAGAAAATGTTGAAATGTTTAAAAACAGTGTTCCTTGAAGAAAGACTGGAGTGAATTTACATATTTCCTCTCTCCAAAGTGTATAATATCATTAAACAATTCAATGAATCTGGAGAGATTTCAGTATGTAAAGGGCAAGGGCACAGGCATAAGCCAACTTTTTCTGTTTTGGGGTTATATATGTTCGTGTACATAAAGCTAAATGGCTTCCTACCATTTTGATGAAACTCCTCGTGTTAATTGAGCCTGGTCAGTGTCGGACATGCTTGTCACCGATCTAGTCTCTATGCACTTCATCCACCTACTAGCACTAGGCTGTACCGCCTTCATACTGGAGCTGTCGAGACCTTTACTGTCCTCGTACTGTCTTTATGGAGATAATGATGTTCCAGTGTTTCCACACAGCTACAGCAGGGCTGCTGACTGGATCATAGCTACACCTGAAATCACCATTAAATTTGTTTTTAACCTGATCTGATATGTCAAGTTCATTACCACAGTAAAGCAGTTTAATGGATGCCATGATGTTAGCGAGCTAGCTGCTAATCATTAACATGCTGCTCTCCAAGCCTAACCGGTTCAACCATTCCGCTAACTTAACGTTAAGCAGCGATTCCGTGTCATTTCGACGTATGTGTATCAGGAAAATTTTTATATCGGAGCAGAAAAGCTGTGCGCTGGTGTATTAAAATCAACTAATGAGAAGCTACAACCATAGGCTATTCGCCGGTAATCAGTTGCATCATGGCAATGAGTCGCTACTGTCCGACCAAGATGGCCTCCACTTTTAACCTTGTCAGTATCATGTCCCTGTTGAGTTGAATCCCTTTTTGTTTCATTTTCTCTAACCCCTAGTCTACCTGTTTGCTGTAAGAGCCGTGTGTCTCGATAATGGTGGCTTTTCAGTAGTCTTAATGTTGAGCCCTGTAATCGAGAACGTGCTCTAATTCACAGGCTTAAGCCAACTTTTTCTGGTTTGGGGTTATATATGTTCGTGTACATAAAGCTAAATGGCTTCCTACCATTTTGGTGTGAAAATGACATGATGTTATCACAGATATCATCAGGGTGAGAACTCTTCTCAACAAATGAAATTGTAAGGTCAGAACTGTTTTATAAAAGCACATACTGCATGGTCAATACCGAACTAGTATTGCCAACTTAGTGTTTTTGTCCACTTTTCACACCCCTCTAGGGAATTATTTTCAAAAAGCAAGTAGCAAATTTAGCTAATTGCCAAAACTGCCCGTGAACAAGAGGCACAGCTCTCACTCTCTGTCTGCGTCCCTGCTTGAAGAGATGGAGCAGCACATTCAGTCCGCATGGCAGCTGAGCCTAGTTTAAGTCCATTTTGAATGGACTAGAGTCTGTGAATTTAAACGCATTAATCAATATGTACATAGCTTTACTTATAGATATGCACATAGTTCGTTTGGTTTATCCTGTACAGAGCGTAAGAGAGAAGCAACGATATGTAAAAGACTGATCTAAAACTAGACAGCATGTAAATACGACTATTATGCAAATAAACGCACACGTCATCTAGCGACATTTAGAGACTCAAACAGGCCGTTACTTTCCTCCGAAGAAAATGTTGTGTTATTTCGGTGTCGAAATCTCGAAAACCGCCCGAAGACATTGCTTCGCAATTCGCAACATAGTAGTAGCCCCTTTAAGTAACTTAACATTTAGAAACTTTGTCTCAAACAAGGTGTACACTTTGTAGTGTGTAGGGAACAGGTAGTAGACCACATTTTAGACAGACGATCTGCGTAATTGCGTCGTAGAGAGCGCGCATGCGCAGTTTTAAGCGGGCAGGGAAGCCGGATCGGGCAGGGTCAGATATCTTTGGTGCACAGTCTCCTTCAGTTCGCCCTCCAATCCAAGCTGCTAGCTTTCTCCTCTGCATTGGGGACAAGTTCGCTAATTCATTAAAGTTCACCTCCACTACTAGCTCGAAACAGGTAAGTCATAAGAATAAATTATGCGTCGGTGTGTTTGTAAAACGTTTACTTTGTGGTGTTGTGTTACTGGTTTTGACACTTTCTTAGCACGTTAGCTTAGCCAGCACCAAGTGATAGTAGCGCTAATGTTGCGCAAATTACACATAAGTGACTGTGCGGTTAACGCGGGTTTGTCTGGCTTACTTCTTTGATGAAACTCCTTGTGTTAATTCAGCCTGGTCAGTGTCGGACATGCTTGTCACCGATCTAGTCTCTATGCACTTCATCCACCTACTAGCACTAGGCTGTACCGCCTTCATACTGGAGCTGCCGAGACCTTTACTGTCCTCGTACTGTCTTTATGGAGATAATGATGTTCAAGTGTTTCCACACAGCTACAGCAGGGCTGCTGACTGGATCATAGCTGCACCTGAAATCACCATTAAATTTGTTTTTAACCTGATCCGATATGTCAAGTTCATTACCGCAGTAAAGCAGTTTAATGGATGCCATGCTGTTAGCGAGCTAGCTGCTAATCATTGACACGCTGCTCTCCAAGCCTAACCGGTTCAACCATTCCGCTAACTTAACGTTAAGCAGCGATTCCGTGACATTTCGACGAACATGTGCATCAGGAAAATGTTTTACATCGGAGCACAAAAGCTGTGCGCTGATGTATTAAAATCAACTAATGAGAAGCTACGATCATAGGCTATTCGCCGGTAATCAGTTGCATCATGGCAATGAGCCGCTACTGTCCGACCAAGATGGCCTCCACTTTTAACCTTGTCAGTATCATGTCCCTGTTGAGTTGATTCCCTTTTTGTTTCATTTTCCCTAACCCCTAGTCTACCTGTTTGCTGTAAGAGCCGTGTGTCTCGGTAGCGGTGGTCTTAATGTTGAGCCCTGTAATCGAGAACGTGCTCTAATTTACTTTCACATTGCTGCTTGTGTTTCAAGTAACGTTGTAATTTAACTGTAAAATGACCAGAATTTCTTAGGCACGAGTCACCATGGAGAAAAGTTTCAATTAATCATTTCCACACCATTCCTAAAATATATCCATTCTGACGGGGTGTATTTTTTTTGTTCAGGAGCTAGTTCTTTAACCTTCTGTATTTTGGACCTGCTTTCTTGTCCTAATGTGGGCTACTTGATCATATAATTCACTGTTCCTTAGAGCTCACACAGATCCCAAAAAGCACAGATTTGTTTGGCCATTATATTCATGGAATGCCAGTGTCATGAAGGAATTCCCCCTCCTTCCACTGACTCAAAAGGTGTGGCCTTCTGTCCGGAAAGATTAATTCACCCAGCTGAATGAAGCATGCAGAGCCAGTTCCACAGTTAGGGATTTGTCTGTTAGAGGCAAAGCAGAGATAGTGCCACACCCCTTTTATGTAACGTTTCACTTTTTTTTTTTCCCCATTTAATCCTTGTTGTGCTTTGGATGTGTTTCTGTAGTGCTTTTTACAATGTGGCATTGTCTCAAAGCAATATCTAGGCCCAGGGCCCTAATTTAGCAAGCTTGGGGTGACCGTGGCAAGGAAGTCTCCCTAAACCTTGGTAGGGCCAATACTCAAAGGGACCAAACCTCCTTGGTCAGCAGGGTACATGCATGAATTAAACCTAGTTAACTAATTAAGTTGATAGTAATAGTTTAATCAGAAGCTAAATATAAAAAATGAGAATATCTAAAGATGTATAGTAAATGAAATGTATACATGGTAATGAATTAAAGTTAATACTATATTATGGAGTGTAATAACATAGAACATAAGTTGGTTCCAACCTTACAGTCTGATTGGTTGAAGAGTTCTGTTCTCACAAATGTAGCACAGCTGTTTCACAAACAGTATCATGCTGCTGATGCATTGCAAAGTAATAACAAGCTTTATACACACACGTATGCAGTAACCCTAATAAATAACTAATATTTAAGTTCTTGATGAATGCATTTTGCATTTGCCCTTTTACTTTAGGGCTTGTGTTCTTTCACTTTATTTCAAACTGATGTGTGACTAATTTGTTGTGGATTTTTTTGGTGAAGGTATTGTCGGGTATTTTAAAGCATATTCAGGACTTCTGTGTGTTATCGAGAAAAACGTGAGCACAAGCTGTGATGATCGCGGCACTCACCTTTGGCCAAATCATTGGCCAGTGTTATTTGCATAACTTGCTCCCTCATGTTCTGTTGCATTAAATAATGTTTGGCACTGAGCTACCAGATGTGGCTATTTTACATGAGACTACTTCTGCTTTGCGCGTTTAACAGAGAGAATGGCAGTCCCCCCAGCATACGCCGATCTCGGAAAAACGCCCCGGCAACAGGACATCTTCAATAAGGGATATGGTAAATATACCTGCCTTCAAAAGACACACGAGATCACATCTGTGCATTAAGTTTGTTCTAATTTGTAATGTTGTCATGTTTTTTTAAGGGTTTGGTGGTCTGGTCAAGCTTTGATGTCAAACTAAATCAGCTAGTGGAGTGGTAAAATGTGCAATTTTATACTTGCCAGTGTTAATAATTATAATAGTTTCCAGGTTTGCTGTTTCCATGACACGTAGGCTAGTGCTGTTAGCGCATGCCTTTTAGCAGTTTCTGTTTTTTGCTAGACTGAAGATTGGTTCAAGTAATTAATATGCTCTTTTCATTTTAAAATTTCGTTAAATTTGTCATACTTGCTTAATCCCACTTCAGGGTCGCAAGGGTGTCGGGGCCTAACTGGCAGTTTATCTAACCACATGCAAAACTCTAACACTGAGACAGACTCTTTAGAGACTCCAGTGACTTCATGTCTTTAAATGTGGGAGGAAACCCACGCAGGACACTGCCATGTTGCTGTAATTGAAGGTTAGTAAAAAACTTCATAGCCATTAGTCTCTGACTTTGAATAGGCCATATTAAACAAGTAGCTTTTAATACACAAAAAAAAAAAAAGATCTGGAACGCTGATCCGAGCACAGTAAGAAAACCTCTTCCGTCAGCCAAGGTGTGCAACAAATCCTAGGGAATTGACAGTAGTCTCCTGCCTCGGACGGCTATTGTGACATCAGTAAGAAGCCACTGTTTTATATCGCTGTCTGTCAGCACTGTGGCAAAAGTGGAAAACTGGTTTCCTTCCAGAGAGTACCCAGAAAGCCATGTGTTGCTCTAAATTAATTGGCCCATTACGAATGTGTCGACTACTACTGATGTAACTATGCCTCCTGTCATGAATGCGTCTTTGATGTTAAATAAACATAAATACAAATACTAGTGTAATAAGACCCAGGAAATGTGACCTGACTTTCTTTTCTGGCAGGAAAACAAGCTACCATATTTTCTAAACTAGCTGAAGCTTATTTAAGAAGCTGCAGGGTGACCATAAAGGGGGAATAGTTTGACAGAAGCTGCAGGGTGACCAACTGCGATTACCTTTTAGTCCAAATGTAGAAGTTGTACCATTCCCAGTATTGTTTTGTAATTTTTATCTATGCCCCAATGACACTGGTTTTATAGTGGGTGGAATTGAACTACAGTGTGCACCTCTAATCTGAAGTATTCCTGTTTGTTATCCAATGCAGGAGTTCAAAGACTTACAGGTTCTTCCAACACTGACACCAGCAAAGTGGTTGGCAGTCTGGAAACCAAATACAGAGGCCAGAGTATGGTTTGACTTTTACAGAGAGAAGTGGAATACAGACAACACTCTGGGTCACAGAGATCACCATTGAAGGACCAAGGTTTTGGCCAGATTAGAAAAAGATAAGGGGCTTCTTGTGCTTTGGTTTGGGTTTCCTGGGAGTGTGCTGTACTTGACAGTATTTGCTCTCTCCACTCTTGTAGATTGCAAAAGGACTAAAGCTGACTTTTGATTACGACCTTCTCACCAAACACAGGGGTATGGTATTTTTGGGCTTTGACCATATTTATGACTTGATTGTTGTTGAAGGGAGTATAAATTAACTCTGGCAACTGGAGGACATGTTGAAAACACATGTGCCTTGTACATATGGAACATTTGGTAGCCTATGAGAGTGGGGCATTGATACCTGGTTTTCAGTTGCTTCTGGGGTAACTCTGTTTTGTCATATTCTTCACAAATTAAGTCATGCCGGAGTCCTAAATGTCTGAGCAATACCTGAAATGGCTTGTATCACGTGACCACGACTGTGGTTTCGTATGGCACTCACATTGACCTTGCATTCTGTGAACTAAACCTGTGTCGAGGTTTTCGCAATGTGGTATTAGGTCATTGTTGCGGTGTCTTTCCATGCGTCAGGGTTTTTTTTTTTTTCTTTTTTTTTTTCTCCTCTCTCCCCTTATTGTTCTCTTTCATCAGAATATGGACTTATTAAATATTTGCACAGGTCAGTTCTGTTGGTGTAGAGAAACCTTAGCATTTTTACCTCAGACTGCTTAAGTCTTGTTTTGCTGACATTTTTAATAGCAAGAAGAGTGGAAAAGTCAAGACGGCCTACAAACGTGAATATGTCAACTTGGGCTGTGATGTGGACTTCGACTTCGCTGGTCCAACTATCCATGCTGCTGCTGTGGCCGGCTATGAGGGATGGCTCGCTGGCTACCAGATGTCTTTTGATACAGCCAAGTCAAAGATGACCCAGAACAACTTTGCTGTAGGCTACAAGACTGGTGACTTCCAGCTGCACACCAATGTGTAAGTTCCACACCATGTGTAGCTCACAAAGCAGAGGTAGCATAAGATGTTGGGGATTTGCTACAGCAACATGCCTAGTTCTGTCATTGTCAAAAGTTTTAGTGGTGTACAGTCCTTCTGTTTAATCATCATCCACTGTAATGTGTATCTTCCTGATGGGCTAGCACTCTCTCTTCCATCAGTTGTCATTGGTCCACTGTACTTTGGTTACTTGTGTTGATATTAGTATAACTAAGATATTTCTCACTTACAGCCAGTGTGTTTACAGGCACTCATTTTGTCAGTAATCCGATTGAGTATACATGCACTCGAATAATCAGATAGTGGGAAAGCTCCGGGTTTACATGACTTGGGTAATAATCAGATTTTTGCAACCTGCCAATCATTTCAGAAAAAGATGTGCCTCAAGCTTTAAACTTTAATACGAAATAATGAAATACATTTTCTCAAGCATAAACTGTGGGGTTTTTTTTCTTTTTCTTTTTTTTTAAACAAGTGTTTGATAGCCGTTTAGCAGGCTGTGTTTAATTCTGGTGTTGCCAGATTGCAGAAGTTAAACAATTCAACCAGGTCTATGGAAACAGTTTCAAAGCTGGCGATGTCTCTATGAATAAAAGCAGACCTGGCAACCGTGTTACACTCTCGTTACGTTGTGTGCATGCACAGACTGAGAAAACCATTAGCACTCATAGTATGGGTTTATATGCTCAGAGAAAACCAATTACTGAGGTTAAATCCAACTCTGTCGGTTTTCTGAATTGGAGTATGCTGTGTTCATGATCACCTGAATATTCAGATAACTGCGTCAATCTGACTCTGGTCGGATAATTAAGTGCTTGTAAATGCACTCAATGAAGAACCCATTAAACTGCTTTCACTTTGGCTGGGTTGCTTTCTCTAGCTGAATGAAAAGGACTCGTTTAAGCTTAGTATGTGCTCTCAAGAAGTGTCACCATTCATACATGTAGTCTAAAAAACTAGCTAGTCATCTGTGATTAAAAGTTTAGGTTTTTTTTTGTTTGTTTGTTTTTTAATGTTGACCGAATCTGTCATTAAGTTTTTATAATTCTGAGTTTGTTAGATGTTGAACGTACATTTTATCTTAACGCTACAACGTTGCTGCATTCAGACAAGTTTTGAAGACCTCTCCTCTCTCCACAGTAATGATGGCACAGAGTTTGGTGGCTCTATCTACCAGAAAGTGAGTGACAAGCTGGAGACAGCAGTCAACCTCTCTTGGACCGCAGGCAGCAACAGCACACGTTTTGGCATCGCTGCCAAGTACCAGCTGGACAAGGATGCCTCCATTAGCGTGAGTGTGAACTCTTTACTTAGTGTTATGAGAATAGGTGGTGTGTGTGTGTATATATAATTTGTAGTATTTATAGAGTACTCCCTACATACTATTTTCACTTATTCTAAATCAGGAAGTCCCTCCCATTGGTAACTTTAGTCTTTCAACTTTACTGTTTTGGCTTTGTGCTTATGGATTAAAAAATTTCCAGGATGTAGTTAACAGTAACTGATCCCAATATTTCAGCCACATTACCAATAAGACTTTAGACTTTCTGGACTACAAAAAAATACATGGCAGCAATAAAGTCTAGTTACGTTTTTACGATGTAGTGTTGTGCAAAGTATCCAATATTCATACTTGTGTAAGAGAACAGTCTCAAAGGTAAACTGAGATGGATGTTCATGTGAGAACTTGGTAAGAGGTTTAAGTATTAATGTGCTCCACATGTGTTGGTATAACCATGGTGCTAAGGGTTATTATGGTAATGGTTTCCGTGGCTGTTGATTCATACTGTAGGTATGTTCTGAACATCTGTACCAATTATTCACTCAGTATGGAATATTGGGCAGTAGATGACTTCGGCCAAAAATTATGTAATGACCACACTTGGACTTGTAGATTGTAATTATTTTTTTTATCTTCTATGAAATTTGAGAGAGACATACTTCAGACACACACTGAATAGTTTTAATTAATGGCATATGCTTTGAAATCAAATAGAGGAAAAGAATATGGAGTTATTAAAGAAAATAAAAATCACAGTTCGTACTTCGCTCATTCTCAGGCTTTTGATGGCCTGAGTTCTTTGAGGTATAGATTTCACTATTAAAATATGAAATACGCTGGTTCCAGGTTTATCAAATGGCAATTGACAAATTCGCTTTGCAGGATGTAGAATTGTCATGGAACACTTGGGTAGAACGCTGAGGTAATTATTGGCTAGGTATTTTGCTTTACCTGTAACCCCATATCACAAATGAGTGGGGGAATTGGCTTGTTTTTCTTCAGGCAGTCATCGTTATATTTTTCATTGGAACAGTGTGCCACAGATTCCGGCATCATCTGCTTTGCCAGTGCAGATTTGTGAATATATGAATACGTTGCTGAATATCACTTTCATCCAGTAATATTCCATGACTGCCTCTTTAGCCCGTTGTATCTTGTTTTCTTTTGTTTAGTTGTTATAGTTCTGTCATAGACATTAACTCCTGTTTCTACTCATTTGTTTTTTTTTGTGCATTGTTTATTTTCAAGTTACATGGCTTTGAGTGTTCTATCCTGACACTTTGATGTCTTCTTTGGTCTGCACACACTTTCCTTGCATTACCTTCTCATTTTGTTTGTACTCCAACAAATTGTAGACATGACTGACTGGGACTGATTTTTAGCCACAAAGTGGCTCCATATTTTTTCCACATGTACTAATTTAGAAGTAAATGTCATTTTTGTACGAATCGCAAAGCCAGAATGTTCAGCTGTTAAATTTGATGTCACATGCGATTTATTTGCTAAAATGTTCAACAACAAAGATGGGCGACCATCCTTTGTGGTACTTCTATAACTTTTGCTTTTAATGTACAGTTAGTCTCTTGTCTGGTTCCAACATCTTCAGTAAGAAAAGTTAGCTGCTTCAGTTTAGCTTGTACAAAAGTCTGTGTTAAAGTACTGCGGTTGTGGAGCAAATGGTCAATGAACATGTTTTGCCTTTTGAAAATCCAGTGAAGTTAAAATTGACATGAATATTTTTACTAGAGTGAAATACACAGACAAATTTATTAAATATTTTCTTTATTTCCTTTACTACATGCTTGTTCCATGAACTTCTATAAATGCCATGGCATGAAAGTTTCTCAAATAGCTTTTGTTTATTTAAAAAAACGTGTGTGTGCGCGCACAGTATGTGGTGTTGACTGTCCAATCAGCAGCTGAGAATACTCTATGTAGTCAAGGCTACAAAACCATCTCTAAAGAGTTTGGACTACAAATGGAGGAAATTGAAGACCATTGTTACCCTCCCCAGGAGCAGCTGACCAACAAAGATCACTCCAAGACTCCAGGGTAACTTTTAAGCAACTGAAGGCTTCTCTCACATTGGCTGCTGTTAATGTTCATGAGAGCCACTGCTCTCCAAAAAGAACATTGCTGCTCGTCTGCAGTTTGCTAAAGATTACATGGACAAGCCAGAAGGCCATTGGAAGAATGTTTAGTGGATGAATGAGACCAAAATAGAACTTGGTTTAAAAGAAAAGCGTTATGTTTGAAGAAAGGACAACACTTTCAGCATAAGACCCTTATCCCATCTGTGAAACATGGTGGTGGTGATGGTGGTGGTGGTGGTGGTGTCATGGTTTGGGCCTGTTTTATCTGGGCAAGGACGGCTTGCCATCATTGATGGAACAAGGGATTCTGAATTATATCAGAGAATTCTAAAGGAAAATGTCAGAACATCTGTCCATGAACTGAATCTCAAGAGAAGGTGGGTCATGCAGCAAGACAACGACCCTAAGCACACAAGTCGTTCTACCAAAGAATGGTTAAAGAAGAATAAAGTTAATGTTTTGGAATGGTCAAGTCAAAGTCCTGACCTTAATCCAATCGAAATGTTGTGGAAGGACCTGAAGTGAGCAGCTAATGTGAGGAAACCCACCAACATCCCAGAGTTGAAGCTGTTCTGTACGGAGGAATGGGCTAAAATTCCTCTAAGCCGGTGTGCAGGACTGATCAACAGCTACAGGAAACGTTTAGCTGCAATTATTGCTGCACGGGGGGGGGGTCACACCAGATACTGAAAGCAAAGGTTCACATACTTTTGCCACTCACTAATATGTAATATTGGATTATTTTTTCCTCAATGAATGACGCAAGTATAATATTTTTGTCTCATTTGTTTTAACTGGTTCTCTCTATCTACTTTTATTACTGGTGTGAAAATCTGATGATGTTTTAGGTCATATTTATGCAGACAATATAGAAAATTCTAAAGGGTTCACAAACTTTCAAGCACCAGTGTACATAGCCGTGGGACAGTATGAGCAATAACGAGCTTTTATTTTATTTTTATAAAACGGCATGTACACGTTATCAAACTGCATAGTTGCACTAGACTATCGCAAATAATTCACGAATCTGTTTCTTGTATGCTAATCGTGATAAGGGACACTGCCACTAGATAATTTACCTCATAGTCAAATAACAAAACAGAGATTAAAAATGGCACTGTTGATGTTGTACGGATGTAAGCTGTCTACAGTGTTTTTGAACCATGAATTGTTTGTCCTTCCTTGCAGGCAAAAGTGAACAATACCAGTCTTGTTGGTGTTGGGTACACACAGACTCTCAGACCAGGTATGGTATTGATGTTCTCGATTATCTAATGAATGGCATATTTACTTGGAACCTTGATAGAAATGTGACTTGGGTATATATACTACTTGCTATTGACAAGTCACACTCGTACATTTAACTTGCATGGAATGCACATGAATACGTGCAAGTATAGCCATTGTAACCCATAACAGAAAAGTGTTGTGCAATTTGTGCTTCAGCCTAGATGGAAAGGGAGGAATAAATGTTATTTACTTATTTGCAGACAAGTGACATTTGATTGTGATGCCTGTTGGTTTACTGGCATCTTGTGGAGGGTGTGTTCCTGGTTCTGTTTATTAAGCATTATTTAATTAGGAGTTCTAGTTAGATAGTGCAGGATCCCCATTTACATTGTTCTAGTTTCTCATTATTCTTGTGGTTCTGCCAAAAACAAATTGGGCAGCTAAAACTGCAAGGCCTTGGATCATCCTGCTATTTGGTTGGGGGAATTGAGCCTGAGTGACCTTTAGAGGTCACTGCATCAGAGCAAGGAACATTAACTCCTACCAAGTAAGACTTGGAGACGCACATTCTTGAAGATTCTCATTTGCTCCAGCCAAACAAAGGTCCATAGAACCACTAAACTCTGCTTAGATTGTTTCCTTTTTTGCTCATTTGCATTATATGCAAAAATTAAATTTGCAAACCAGTCCCTGAGTTTTCACCTGATCTATTTGGAGTCAGAATATTCACAAGAATGGCCAACCCTCAATTATCAAAAAAAAAGGTTTGACATTTACTAATAGTATGGCTGTCATGTCAATCAGCAACCTGGAGGAGATTTATTTACTTAAATGACTAAGTCATGAACGGCTTCTTCATTTTTTTTTTTTTTTTTTTTTTTTCTTTGAAATCAAGTATTTAACCCACTAATGACTTGTAGGTATCTGACAAAATTGGGCTGATTAGGCTTTTTAAGCCTAATCATAGCGATTGGCCAATAGGGGGCGTTATTGCTGATTTCTATATGAAACAAGTCAAGTCAAGTCAGATTTATTTATATAGCGCTTTTTACAATGGAGCATTGTCTCAAAGCAACTTTACAAGTTTAGATTATCTCCTAATAACTACGTCCAATCCCAAATTGAGCAGCCTAGGGCGACAGTGGGGCAAGTGAAAAACTCCACGTAGTGTCTAGGAAGAAACCGTTGGAGGGACCAAGACTCAAAAAGGACCCAAACTCCTTGGGTGGCGTAGATGATAAATCTTAAGAGCTTAACTAAAGTATGTGGAGTCAAAGTTTCGAAGCTTCTTGAGGGCTTTTTTTGCCATTGGTTGGTTCCCCTAGGCTCCCAAATCAGTTTGGGTCATACAGCTGTATCAAGAAGATGCAAATGATCAACTTTTGATGTCCATTTGAGTTCCCATGTAAATGCAATTCTGGTGCCTGTCACATGCTGTACATGTTTTCAGTTTATGGTGCTGCCAATTAAAAAAATATATTTATGTATTTATTTTTGTCAGGTGTGAAACTGACCCTGTCTGCCCTGGTTGATGGAAAGAACATCAATTCAGGTGGCCATAAGCTGGGGCTTGGATTGGAGCTGGAGGCCTAAAGTCCTGTTTTGTTTGCTTCATGGATGAGGGGATATCAGAGGAATCTGGCCTTAAATATTAACCAGCAGGGGAAGTGTGGGTGGTATGTGTTCAAAGACTACAACAAAAGCAACCATTTTTAGTGATCATTGCAGACGTTTTCACCCTTTAGCAATTATTATTGGTTTATATTAGTGGTCACTTTAGTTCAGCTGCAAATTAGTTTTCATGTCTGAATCTAGCACTCCCTTGGCAATGAAATAGTCCTCTAGTTGCAAGGGTGAGCTTCCAAGCCTGCATGATGAATTTCCTCTTTAAAAAGACATTTGTGGTGGCTGGGAGAGTGTAGCAACGTTCCTCAATTCACCTTTGTATTGTCGGATATTCCTTAGTTGTCGGAACACTAGTGCTGTCTTCACCTGCTTACATGCAGTACTTTTCCATGCACACGGGCAAGCTCTCTCTAAATACCATTTTGCTTGGTAGCCATAAGGTTTGGAAACAAAAAGTACTTAACCTGCCCTTAAACTAAGCAGTTTTTGGGAGGTCTGAAGAGGGAAATGACTGAGAGTAATGGGACTTTTGGGAGTGCAAGGCTGGCGTTTTACTTTCTACACAGATGACTAGGGAACCCTGCAGTCATGCCAAAATGGAAATGTAATGAGTTCAGTACATGAAGATTTCAGTCGCTCATCCTGATCTCTTTCATAAAATTTTAAGGTCCTCTATGTTATGTGTTTTCATAAAGTCTTTGACTCCAACTTTTTTTGTTCCTTTTTTTGTTCTAAAGGGATGCACTTGGTAGAAATATTTTCCATCTTCAAACATGTAGGTCCCTACAGCTTTAATGGAAGTGGTCAGTAGTTTTTTTGTTAAATCAGGGACTAACTAATTTATACTTTCAGGTCTTGAGTTCTGTATAAAATTGTTCTTGACACTTTTATACAGAATGTCGTTCATGTTTGTTTCATTTTCAGATGTCAGTGCAACATTTGAGGTTTCCTATTTGTAACCATACTTTGGCAGTAGGTGTGTAACTGCTCTGTAAGCAGGACCAACCAGAAAGTGATTAAGTGGCCATAACATAAAGGCTATAACATATCAGCATATAGCATGTAACTAATGGAGTTCCCTGCAAAAACCCAAGACAATACCCAAGACAATTTGTCCTGTCAAAGAGGTTTTCTGGGGGGTTTTCTTGGGTTTGGTTAGTGCCTAGAAGTTAAATTTAAGGCAGAGGATAAGTTAAAGTTAAGGAGGAAATATTATACTGGAACCTCTAGAGCAATACAAAATCTAGCTATCTTTTGTCTAATAATCTGGTCCCAAAGAACTCGCATCATTGCTTTTACAACACCAAATCAGAAAAAGTTGGGACTGCATGGGAAAGAAACAAGGAATTACTTTGACAAACCTTTGTCAACCACTACAATGCTAAGTTACATTCATAAATGTCACTTAAAACTTTACTGTGCTGAAATGAAGCCTCATGTTAACCTTGTCCAGCATTGTTGTCAACTTCTCTGGGCTCGGCGGCAGCTGCGATGGTCCAGCACAGCACAGAAATGTCCTGTGGTCAGATGAATCAGTATTCCAGGTCTTTTTTGGAGAAAATGGACATCGTGAGCTCCAGACTAAAGCCACAAAGGACCATCCAGACTTTTATCAGCAACAAGTTTAAAAGCCAGGCTCTGTCGTTGTACACGTTTGTGATACAGCATTGATGTAGAAAAGTACACGGAGATTTTAGAGCAACATAACCTGGCTTCAAGACGACACCTTTTCCAGGAACATCCAAAACAAGCCAAATCAGAAAAGGTTAGGACTGAAATAGGCAAACTGAGGAACCTTGTTTTTAAAAATGTCAGTCATTTTCTAACACATTTGTTGATAAACTGGGTATCATCTGCCAATTTTTACTACTCAAAGACTTGGCCTTTGGTTGATGCTGCTTGCTGACCAGAGCAAACATGAAATGTCTTTGGTTTATACTATCGTCAATGAAATAAAAGAAATGCAAGAAACACGGAAGGTTTTTAAAATTTGCTTTTCTGTACTGTTCCAACTTGTGAAAGACTTGTCAGTAAATGACACAACAACAGTGTTCCTTTATGAAAGATTGATGCAGGTTGGTAGTAGGGTGGCACAGTAGTTGGCACTCTTTACTCGCAGTGCCAGAAACCTGAGTTCATATTCCAGCCTTGCAGCTGTCTGGGTGTGGTTAGAATGTTCTTCCCGTGTCTGGGCAAGTTTCCTCATTCCAAAGACGTTAGACTAATTGGCATTTCCAAAAGTGTTTACATGTGTACTGTTCAGAATTGCTTTGCACACTGCTGGTTGTTAAGCCTGGGCTCTTGAGGTTTTAGGTAATGGCCATAATGACTGCCATGAGGATTATTTTAATGAGTCTTGTTTATTCTTATGAGTGAAGCACTTTGCAGTTTTGGGAGTTGTTAATAGAATAAATATTATTTGTATTTAAAGGTTTTCTGGCATTGGCAGTGGTGACTGTGAAGCAGTTATAATGGTTCTATATTAAGGTGTTTGTGTGGGGGACACAACCACAAGAACCTGGGATCCCCACAGTCCTGACCAGGGGAAACCATTATTAATGTGTGTTAATGATTATATTAACAATGTGATGTTAGTCTGCTGTAAAGCCACATACGTCCTCTTCATGTCATGTGATTACTGTTCACTGTGAAGGTCACTCTTTGGTGTGCATATTCACAGAAGGCTGGTTAACTCCGAGAACGTTTTTAAGTAGAGTACTGAGAGGAGTAAACATGGTTACGTTTGTTAGCTTTGTTATGGCAAGCATTTCAGAATGTATTGTCGAACAGGTTCCAGTTGTATACAGAAAGTGAAGTTCTTTGTGTAGCTTAATAAAACAGGTTATTACAAAGGGAAGTGTTACCATGTCCATGTTAGAAATATTACTGAAAATGTTCAAGAAATAACTTAATATTTAAATTGTATAAATGTTTAAGTATTTTTGCTAGAGCAATCCATACTTCTGTGGCATCTCTCATGAAGCAGCTGTGACACGTCCTGGGATTCTGATTGACTACAGTGGTGTGAAAAAGTATATGCCCCCTTCCTGATTTCTTTTTTTTTTTTTTTTTTTTTGAGCATTTGTCACACAAGTGTTTCAGAACATCAAACCAATTTAAATATTAATCAAAAACAACACAAGAAAACACAAAATGCAGTTTTTAAAGGAAGGTGTTTATTATTAAGGGAGAAAAAAATCCAAACCTACATGGCCCTATGTGAAAAACTAATTGCCCCTTAAACCTAATAACTGGTTGGGCCACCCTTAGCAACAACAAC